>JAYECN010482036.1:0-16502 GCA_035222435.1 Microcambeva ribeirae
CGCCGCGGGGCGGCCTCCGCCCGGCCGGCTCTGCGTCCGCTCCGCGTCCGCGGGGCCGCGGGTTCGCGCCCGCCCTCGCCCCGGCCAGGCCCGGCCCAGCCCAGCGGCTGCCGGGCAGGGCTGGGGGGTTCCCGGGAGGAGGCCGGGAGGTTCCCGGGAGGAGGCCGGGGGAAGCTGCCGACCCCACGAGCGCCCTCGCGAGCGAAACGCCACGTCGTACGGCCCGGTTAACGTGGCCGTGTGCTGAACGGGGCTGCTGTGGGAGGGGGTTGTTAGGGCGCATCTAAGTAGCCGCCCGTTTGCTTAACGGAAGGTGACGGGGGAACGCCTTGTCAAATATAAACTTATAGAAGTTTTACATATATGTATAAAGGTTTTATACATATATAAAACTTAGATAAAACTAAGGATTAACTTTTTTTTTTGGGGGGGGGACGAGGGGGGTTGTTGGGTAGCATTTAAAGATGTAGCTACAGCTGTAGTTGCATCTTGTTAATTCATGCCTAAAATGAGTAAAGAATCACTCCTTGCTGACGTTTCAAGGGTAACCCGGCCATCAAAACATTACCTTTTCTTTTTTATTTCCTCCCTTCTCACTAGTTGGAAATGAAATACATGTGTGACTTTTTTTTTTTTTTTATCTACTTCTTAAGAAATCTCTGATTTAAAGCATAAAGAAGTAAATGGAAATGCTTCATTTCTCTTGACTTTTCTTCATTTTCCTTAATGGCTTTTTGGGAGTATATGGAAAATTGTTTCATACAGCTTTAACGACAAAACTGGTTGTTTTTCATCATCTATCACAGTCGTTTTGGTTTTACACCCTGCTGAGTTACAATAGATTCCTGTATTGCTAATGCTTGCATTTGTGCTTATCTTTACACAGATGAATACCCTGTGGATTATTACATGTATTTTGCAAATTTGGAGAACGCTGTTTTCCTGTAATAATTGAATGCTTGGGCGAGATTTTTTTTTTTTTTTTTTTGGTCTGTATTTCATAAGTTTAAAATACTTGGCAGAAAAAGTTTGTTTGAAAGTCAACATTCTCCGTTTAATTAAAGCCCATAGAAAGTTCCCAAAGAATGAGTCACACGACTAGTTTTCCAGTAAGAACAAGGAAGACAAGGTTCAGCAATTTCGTTATTTTCTTGAAGGCTTAAAAAAAAAAAAGGGGGGGGGGGAACAAATGTTACAGAAACATTTTTTTGCCCGTAATGAAAGTCTTGCACTCATTCTCAAAAAGCAATAAACTTAAATCACCATAACCCTCTATATATTTTAAAGAAATGAAGCAAATACAGTCCTTTCAAACACTGGTTGGAAATTATGTACATGTTTAATTTTCTGTCTGTGTTAATCCTGTTGAACAGTGTACAACATTAACCATGTGCCAAGTAGCTGAGGAACTACTGTGATGATAGACTTAAGGACTACACAGTCCCTGGAATGTTCTTTCTGCAACTGTGTATTTTTTGGAAGAAAGATAAGGAAAATAATCTTTTGTATGCTGTTAGTGATTAGTAGCTTTGTGTAGCAGTTCTTCCATGTGTTTCACTGCAGTGTAGAAAAGCTGCTTTCTGGATCCAAGCTTGATTTTATTAAATACTGTACAAACATATAGTAATGCATGGTATCTGCATCGAGAAGCACAAAATCTATCTCACGTATGGCTTATGTTTAGAAAAAAAAAAAAAAAAAAAGTGGAATGTCTCCTCAGTTGACTGGGGGGTGAAGGGATCTCCACGTTTGCACTGGTAGTTAGCTGATTGAGTGTGTGATGTGCATGGCTCGTTGTAGCCTCCTGGCAAATTACCAGAGCTGCCAATAGTCAATTGGTGTTGAGGCCTTCCTTTCCCTACTGGAAAGGAAGGGATGGCACTAATATGAAAGACTGTTTAACCATTTCGTGAAGTAGTCTTTATTATTATTATTATTTTTTTATTTTATTTTTTTTTTTATTCCAGCATTGGTCAAAGTTTTTATTCCAGTCATTCAGTTGTAGTCACGGTACTTAGGATCTCACAAAATTACCATATGCAAGCAAGCTGACTTGGATTCCTGACTGTGACACAGGCCTAGAAATGAGGATGAAGGTTTTATGGAGTTACACTTTTGATATCCTCCTGCAGTTAAAAATGAGGCTAGCACATTGCTGCATTGGCTGTGACATGCTCTTAAGGCAGTGTATATACTATGGGCATGGTCACCTATCAGGAAGGCACAGGTTTCAACTAATGATTGCGCCTCTCCAGGGAAAGTGGCCACTGTCACACGGAGTGGTGCCTGAATGATCGCGTGGTGTGTTTCAATCCTTTTTATTGGTTGATAGACACCAGTTTAGTAACCATGTTTTCCATGTTACGTGTGTATGAGCTTCCTTTGAGCAGCTTCTGCTGCCTCAAGAGTTCCTTATCTTCCTTTTCTTACCTCTGCCTGTCAAGGTTTGGACATATAAGCGTGGCTCACATCCTGCTGGAGAATGGCGCCGATCTCAACGCGCAGAACAAGTTGGGAGCCAGCGTGCTCACGATGGCCTCTAGAGGTGGCCACATCAGCATGGTGAAGCTGCTGCTGGAGTCGGGGGCCTTCGTAGACAACTATGACCATTTTAGGACGGGCTTACTGAACAGCAGCAGAGAAGACCTGCCAGATATCACGCCGCTAATGGCAGCTGCCCAGCATGGACATGAGGCAGTGGTCCATCTGCTACTAGACTGGGGAGCTAACTGTAATTACACTGTGAAGATGATGGGCTGGAGTCCTTTAATGCTGGCAGCTGTTAGTGGAAAGGTGAGCCTGGCCCAGCAGCTCATGGACAAAGGGGCCAATGCTGATCACCTAAATGTGCTGCATAAAACGCCTTTTGAGATCTCTGTCGGTTTCAAACACAAAGACATGAAGGACTATCTGGAATCTCTAACGACAATCAGGCCCCAGGCAGGTATGGAGCAGTAAGTTTATTTTGTTGTTTTGTTTTGCTTTCCTGAAGTCTTGATTAATATTTACAAATTGAAGGAGTCGTCGTCTTTTTCTTTCTTTTTTTTTTTTTTTTAATGGACATTATGTTCTTTAAAGCATGTAACTAGGCTACTTTCATATAGGAAGTGTTCATGTAGAAACACCTATCATGGGTAGGGCAGGTATACTCAACTTCACCGATTTATTCCAGATTAGCATGACAGAATTCCTGTTCTTCAGTGAAAATTGTTTGAAACATTTTTTTAAAGGTTTTCTTTACTGTTTGTTTTCTATTTTTTAAAGGCATGATGCAGATACTTATTTAGGAAGAAAATGAAAAAGACCTATGACATAGCACTGAATTAGGAATGTCAAAAACTGGAGACTCGAGGAAAATGTGGGAGATATAAAATCTAGAAAGCATGCTCTACAGCGAAAGATTGAAGAATTTCAGTCTGTGTAGTTTTGTAGTGAGATGGTTAAGAGATGTGACTATTTAATAAAGTGTCTACATAATCACAAAAAAAATCCAGTAATGAAGGGCCTCTTCACCTGTCAACTAAAGAAAATTGTGGTGGTGTTAGCATTAGAAAAATCTGAATGAGAAATATTTTTGCAGTGGCACTAAGACCCTGAGTGAGCTCACAGAGGTATAGGATCTCCAACAGGTGAAGTGTCCCAATCAAGGTTAAATGTCTTCATAAAACCTGATCAGTGAATTAATCTGAAGATTTCATGGAATAAATAAGGGACCTGCTCCCCTCCAAACACATATGCGTGGTTGCGTGCATACACATGCACATACTCTGTGCTTGGGTTTATACAAAACTAAATTAACACCACATTACTTCAGTGCAAATATCAAGTAAAGTGAAGTTTCACATGTAGTAGTACATACGTACATCAACAGCATAAAATGCTGCTCTTATGGTTGCTTTAATTCTGCCTCTTCCCTCACTGAATGACACCAGACCAGATAAAGAAACATTCTGTTACTGTGTGATTAAAGAATGTGCGGCAGGAGTGTGACTGTAGCCATGATAATGTGAGAAATGCTTTTTATACACCTATTAAAAAGAGATGATGTCTTTTAGTAGATGATAAGGTTTAGGAAAATGCAAGCCAACTTTGACTTTTTTTTTAAATACAGTCTAAAATAATATATGCACACTAAAATATGTTTATTCTGTATAGAATAGAATATTAGTTTTTTTTTTAACTATCTTTTGAGTACTTGAATTAATAAGCAAGTTCATACTCTGGTAGTTTTTTGCATGTGATTTTTATTAAAGAGACATTACAAATACTGTTATCTGGTTATCTGTCATTTTGAAATGCTAATAAATTTCTTAAATATTCTTTATGGATAAATGTGCAAAGATGAATAAAAATTCAGAGTGGATGTCTTTCTCCAATTACCTTTCCAAATTAACTTAGCTTTATTTATATATACATATATATATATATATAAATAGGTGTCTTACACTAATCCCCTTCAAGTATCATGGATTAGCTTCTTTTTTTCTCTTCAAAATTTTGGAGCTAACAGAAAGATGTTAAATCTGCTTCTGAAGTTATTTCATTTTTTTTGAACATTGCTTTGGATACTTGAGCGTCAATAAATCATTTTGAAGTTTGAAATCTTTTTCTACATTTGGATGTTTGGGGATAGCTTTCAAGATATTTGTGCTTTATAATGTAGACAGATGTTGGGAGATGCCTAGGAAGAGGGTTCGGAAAAGCTGGCATCTAGATTTTTACTCAATGTAGTACTTGCTTTAAAACCTAAGGATGTGACTAGTCCTAAAAAGCACTTATTCGAGGTACTACAGCTTGGCCCTGGTGGCAGAAAGTCTGCGGGGAAAGTTAGTCCACTCCCAGCCACCTGCTACTTTGCCCAGATTTATTTAAAGTTGAAGTAATTATCTCTGTATTGCTATGAGGCATGGACGTAGCCACAGTCCAGTACAGCCATGGCTCTCTTGCTTAAAACTTGTGAAATTTTATTTAAACCTGGTGTCATTCTTAAAGTATAAAGGAAGATTGACCTGCAAGAAACAAGAACAGAAATCTGATGTTTCTTTCTGCTTCAGGGAAGATTTTAACTTAGTCACGTGTTGATTTATAGGCTGAGTTGAAACTTGGACTCTCATATAGTTAAGCAACCAGGCAGAACTGGTTAACTGTAGGCGTTTGGCTATGACCAGTCTCTGACAATAAACATGAGCTAGTTACAGTGCATAGAAAGTCTTCCATAATCATCCATTCCAGCTCTGCTGAGGATGTTTTTGTCACCTCTGTTGAAGGGAGAGAGCATCAGCAGAAGAGTAGTCATTAACTGGAGCAGGGAGGAGTAACAAAACCAAAAAAAAGTCAGGTATTTCCACTGTGATATTTGACCTTATCTTTATTCTTTTGTGACTGCTAAAGTATATTCTGAGGGGAAAAAAATGTTCTTTCACTCAAATACATGTCAGCAGAAAAAGAACTTCTGATCCATTGGTATAGATGGGAAAACAAAAGTGCCTTTCATCTCGGGGCGTGTTTCAGAAACAAAACTTTGAACTGCCTGGTAAAGTTATGTTGTTCCCTACATACTGTCCTTGTTCTTGCTTCAGTTTGTACGGTCTGCATAACCCTCTTTCCCAGCACCTCATCATTTTTCAGGCTTGCCAACAATTGCAAATGACTTCCTTTGAAGTCAAACTATGAACAATAACTTTTTCTTTCCTGATGTGTCATAAAAATGGCAAATTCAGACTGAGATATGTCTACATCTCCTGTTTTCCCCAAAATCTTTTTTTCCCATTGGTTCTGTAGTGTCATTGATACTTTGGGAGATGGAGAAAGATGTATTTTTGTAATTTCAGTCAGAAAAGGAAGGAGTAAAATAAATCACTTAATGTGTCTGTTTAACTGATATTTTAGTCTCTTGGACTTGAAACCCAGAAGGTTCCAAATACCGTTTCCAGATACCAAATAGACATTGAAAAGCAGAAATCTTTACTATATTTTTTAACCTTTGCTGTGCACAGAAAGCCATTCAGGTGAACCACTTTTCCCAAAGGTGTCATATAAAGTCTGAGTGCTTTCTTTCTGATTCCATATGTCCAAACTGTGTCTTAGTAATTATCTGTAGAGTTTGTTTGTATTTTTTACTAAACAAACTTTACTAGAAAACCTTGGTTTTGTAGTGTTTGTTATTATAACTATTTATATCTTTTCAGATAAAGAAAAGAGGCAACCTGATGTCTTTCATGCTTTGAAATTGGGTAGGTACTAACTGGATTTTTCCATGTCTAATTCTTGCAACTGTGGGGCACACTTGTTTGCTCTAACGGGGAACTGAGACAGTCTGTTCTGTTTTTCATCTCTCTCTCTCTCTCTCTCTCTCTCTCTTTCTTTTTTTTTTTTTTTTCTCCTTGTTTTTCTTTTAATTTAAAAACTATAATGATTTCTGTAGTCTGGGTTTAAAATTCATTGTTGTGTTCTTTATGCCAAAATGATGTGATTTAGTTGTGTCAGTTATTCTGAGTCCACACTTGCTTTGAAAACTTTTTTCTTGGTGAACTTGAAACGTGAAAACAAAAATGCTAAATGGTGCAAAATTACATTGCCTCTTAATATATAGGAGTATTGTAATTGAATGTGTTTCTCAGCCTGTGCCCTCATGAGTAACACTTACTCTCCCTGAGAACACAAAAAAATCTCTTCCTTGGGAAACGGGAAGAGCTAGTTCATCCCCTTGGTTTCAATTTGATTCAGATACTGATGGGTTAAACTCAGCCAAGAGCTTTCTGGTACCTCTCTTCCTGAATCTCCTAGTATAGGAAAAAGTACTTGGATGATGGATTTGGCCTGAGCCTTGCCACCTGATGGCCTGGAATTGGGAAACAGGACGATTCTCTTCCTGTTCTACTATCACAGGTTTAAACTGCACTGTTTGTAGTCTCTCTGATAGGTTAGAGTGTCCCATTGTTCTTGAATCGTGTCTGGTTCCTGCTCTTATGTTTATTTCTGCTGTTATGTTTGTTCTCAAGCGTATTATAACACCTGCAGCCTTCTGCCCCAGTTGTATAGATAGTCAGGAGAATTGAGTCAGTTCTATTTAATGTTTTTTCAAGTATGAAAAGATATTGTTCTCAGGTGAGAATAAGTCTTATGCTTAATGAACTTGTCTGAGAGGTGTCCTGTGAGGCCTACGAGAGGCTCACAAAGGATATCTTGTGTGCTTGTGTCCCTGCCAAGTCGGCTTGCCATTACTCGGGGCCACTTCTTCACCCAGATAGTGAAGAAACATTTGCAGTACAGGTCCTGAATCATGTTGCATGGGCACTCCAGTACAGTTAGCAAGTTTGTCTTGCTAGGCGTGGTAGGTCCTGCTCAGAACTTGCTGAGCTTTTGTACAGCCACCACCATATGCTTCTCTGCAACGTGCTCCCAAATGGTGTGGGTTCCAGTGGACTTATTTTCAAGTGAGCCAAGGATGAATGCACAACATGGGCTCAGATTTGTAATCTGAGCTAATATGTTCCAGTATTGTTGCACTCTTGAGTGCAGTACAAGATCTGCAGCATCTTTGCTGAGCTAGTTAGTACTCATAAAGCCTGAGGAGTTAGGCAGTGAAGACAGATGGAAAACACCAGGAGAATTAGGTATGCAAACTGTAACTATTTAGTAAGTCCAAAGGTACGTGGACAGACTTTGTATGGAAATATTTTAGCAGTCTATCTATCTACCAAAACCAAGAACGCTGTGCAGAGCATGTAGCACAGAGTCAGTGCAGGTCTAGAAGTCTTAGTGGCTTGGCCTTTGTGCTGTGTAAAATGTGCTGTATTTCATCTGCACTTAGACTCTGGATGTGTTAAAGCCTCAACGTATCTGCTTTCTGTAACTCTGTCACAGAAAATATGATCACATGTTGCTGAAAGCTGAATTTACATCTGACTGGGATGTATGCATGGCAGGCTTGTCCATGTGTCTACTGTAATACAATCATGAAGCCTCTGGTGTGGTTCATCCCCTCTCTCCTGGCAAGGAATTGCGACCAGGAGGAGAACCTCTTCTGTTACTGATGGATTTTAGATATTTTTTTATTGTACTTGAGAAATACTGTGAAGGAAAATGTCATTGTTTCTTGACATCTATCCAAATAATTCCACTTATTGTCATTGCATTCCAGTTGAAAATTTAGAGGTATATTTTCAAATAGTCACACTTGGCCTTGGCATTCACACCTGATCCTGTGTGCTATGGTAGCTTAGAAGTTCCTTTTCAGTTATTCACAGAATGGTTGAAGTTGGAAGGGACCTCTGAATATCATCTGGTCCAACTGCCGGGGCTGCTCAAACAGGGTCACCTACAGCAAGATGTCCAGGACTTTGTGGTAGTTAAATATCTACATAACATAGGAATTGTAGATTGTGGAGTCTCCTTCCTTATAGATTGTCAACCTTTCTGGACAAATCTCTCCTAGTGTTCTGTCACTTGTTAGAATAAAGATATTTTTACTTATGTTCAGACAGAACTCCATGTGTTTCAATTTGTGCCCGTTGCCTCTCATCCTGTTACTGGGCACTGCTGAGAAGAGTCTGTCTGCATCCCATGGTGGTCCTCCCTTCAGATACTTATATGTGTTGATAAGATTCCACTTCAGTCTTCTCCTCTCCAGGCCCAGCTCTTGCAGGCGTTCAAGTTTATTAACAGCATTAATCAGCTTCAGTTCACCACTTAGAAACTGTATGGCTTTTCAAGCTGCTGGTACTGGAAAATGACTTAAATGATAGTGAGGAAGAAAGAGATGGTAGGTAACAGGATTGGGAGTTTCTCATACATGATAGTTCTTTGAACTTAAGCCACCAAAACTTCTTCCTCAAGTCGATTACAATTTTAGGCAGTTCAGCTGCCTTTATCATACTATGTGACTTATAGCCTGAGATCTTAAGATGTCAGTACTGGATAGGAGTTTTAGGGGAGCCAGAGGAATACTGGTCACCAAATGCCTTTTGGTTCTTCTGAAATTCTTGGCTACAGCTAGCAACCTTGTTTAAGAAAATATTACTGGGTTAAGAAGTGTCCAGGCCAAAGTTCAAAATCTTCCCTGGAGCTTCTGTAGGCTCCAAACTGCAGGCTCCAGCACTTTGTTTAATAGTGTGTGTGATACAACTTGGTGTCAGAAAGGCTATCTGCTATCTTTTCTGAATTGGGACACAAAAATAATTTCTGTACTTCTATATGTTTCGTATTTTAAGAAATAAAATAATGTCAGTGGATGTTAGTGCACATCTGAATGAGTACACTGAAGTGCCTGCAGAGCTTATCTGGGATTCTGGTTGTCTTTCCCTTAAAAATATTTGTGCCTGTGCTTGAGTTGAAGGCATCCTCTGTTTATAAAGCAATTTACTATTTGAACATATCCTCTGTCTTAAAATGACTGCCTCAGATGTTTTTAAAAGGCCTTTTTCCTATCCTCATTCAAATTTAGGAAAGAACAGTTCTGGTATAAAGGAGTTCAGAAGCATATTTTATGCTGTTTTTCACAGTCTAGATAAGGATTCAGTGACTGCTCGCCTGTTGTATGGTATTTACTTTTGAGCAAGAAGCAAGGATGTTAAATTGCAGAGAAGGACATTTAGTTTAAATTTTCAAGGAAGAATTAAAAACCCTTTCTGAATACAAGAAAGTTAAGCTCTGGAATAGATTGCCTGGGAGGCTGTGGAATTTGTGTCAGCAGAGGTTTTTAAGAACAGTGAAACACCTTTGTCTGGGGCATATTGACAAAGTGTCTATTGCACTTGTATTGTCCTTCCTTCTTAGGAACAAGGGGTGGTCTGAATCACCTTTCAAAGTGTCTTTTTTTTTTTCCTTTTTTTTTTTTTTTTTTTTTTTTTTTTTTTTTTTTTTTTGTGTGTGTGTGTGTGTGATTTCAGTTTGTGAAAATAAGGTGAGGCTGAAATGCCATGATTTATCCTCAGCAGGATTAGAATCCTCAACGTTTTTCTTTGTACAACTCTGTTTTATGACAATTTTGTTGAAACATTTTGTATTGGTGACTTCACATGGGTCATACAGCCTTTATGTTTCATGGATTTATTTTGGAAAATGATTCTTTAAGGGGATTGTAGCATAGGTATAGGTAGAGAGAGAAAAAAAAAAAAGAAAAAGAGGAGAAAATTATAAAAAATCATGAATGTGAAACAGTAGCATAATGTATGCTTTGCTTTTTCTGTTTTAACTCCATTGATTAACCATTAATGTCAGTAAATGAAAATAGCCATTAATTCAGTGGGTAGGCAGTTATCTATTACTTGTGTTTTATCACTATTTTGTAGGAAATTTTCAGCTGCTTAAAGAGATTCTTGAAGACGACCCAAGTCAGGTCAATATTACTAATGGTGACGGTGCATCACCGCTAATGATTGCTGCTGTAACTGGACAGCTGCCCCTTGTCCAGCTCCTTGTTGAGAAGAATGCAGATATTGACAAACAGGATAATGTTCATGGCTGGACAGCACTAATGCAGGCAACGTACCATGGGTAAGTTGTATGTTTCCTTGAGTTCTAGCAGTAAATAAGTTTCAGTCTTTGCCCTACATCTAGATAGAAAAAATGTTTTGGGATATTGGCTTGGGAAGTAGGTAACTCCTATAAGAACTCGAGGAACTGTGTGCTTCAATTCTATAAAACTCTATAGCTCTGTTAGGTTTTAAAGGACAGATGTGAACACCATTTTGATTTTAATAAATGAATGGTGTGCCTGGATACTTAAACCGTGCCCTGGAAGTGCTGAAAGCCTCATGTGCCAAGTACGTACCAGGAATTTTTGTGCAGATTTTAGCTTTTGGTCGTTGTTTATTTTTAGTGTTTTGTAAGGTAATGTCACTTTGTATCAGGACTGTCAGTCTGCATCAAGTTGTGAAACTTTGGTCACCTTTTCATGTGCCGTGCTTTCCAGTCTTCCAACTGGAGTTGAGGCTTATAAAGCCTTCAGTTTTTGTCGTGTTTTCTGAGATTTGTCCCACCAGAGACCTGACTGGCTCTTTTGCTGAGGCTACTGAGGAGGCTACCGTTAAGGATCAGGCCTCAGAAGCAAGTCTGGTATTGCACACACGATCTCCACCGTACAGACTCACAGAATGGTTGAGGTTGGAAGGGACCTCTAGAGATCATCTAGTCCAACCACCACTGCTCAAGCAGAGACACCGAGAGCATGTGGTACAAGGTCGCCTCTGGGCAGATTTTCTGAGTACTGGATCACTCTTTGGAGAAGCTGAAGTTTTCCCAGTTATTACAGATTCACCATTACAAAGGTGAAGATGCACTGTTTTGATCCCACTTGGCTTCTGGAAAGCAGGGAGTACAGCTGAGAGCTGTGCATGGACAAATACTGCCCTTCATGTTTTCTGGGAGGTGAAAAATCATCAGCCTGCAAGAACCTTAGTTTCAGCCTTCTTAGGAGGAGCAGCAGCACAGGGAGAGTGGTGTGTTGCTCTGTGTGCCCTGAATGGAAAGCAGGCTAGGTGTCAAATCTTTAAGCAGAAGGCAAAATGCATTAGGAGCTGTGATATAACTTCTGAGCAAATTTTAGACTTGGTTAGCCACTGAAAAGCTAAATCACTATGTTCTAATGGAGGAGCAATGTATAGAAGGGTGGGAATGAAATACTAGGCTTCTCGCTCTCTCTTCCCCCCCCACTCCTAACGTGTCTCTCTTTTTTTCCTTTTCTCCCTGGAAGAAACACAGAAGTCGTAAAGTATTTGTTAAATCAAGGAGCTGGTGTCAATCTCCGTACAAAAAATGGTTACACAGCTTTTGACCTGATAATGTTGCTGAATGATCCAGGTATGTTTTTTCAAAAAGCACGGAGAAAATGATTGCAATCTCAGCAAAACAGTGGAAAAACATCTCTTCCAATCTAGAAAATCCATTCTAGTTCTTTGGAGTATCTCCTGAGGGGGGTGAAATACTGAAAGTGGTGTTTATTGAGTTAATTGTTTAGATGAAAACATGCATTTATGGGTTAGCAGATTTTGTGCGCTTCTGGCTTATTGTTCCAGAATACACTGTTTTTGGTACCAGACGCAGTTCGGTGGCATCTGAATATGGTGACCCTGGTCATTGATACAGAACTAGGGGAATGCCCAGTTGTGGACCTAGAAATTTCTAGTTGGTAAATGGTGATAAGGGGACAGGACAGAGAGAGTATAGTTTGATGGAAAGCAGTGAACTCCTGGCTGAAGCTTCTACTAGAAGGCTGAGAACAAATCACATTTCAAGGTTGCAAACTGTTTTCTATGGGAAATGCTTTAGGAAAAAAAAAAAAAAAAAAAAAAAGCAACAGACTTCCGGTTGACTTTGGTAGAATACATTTAGGTTTTGTTGTAATTTGTTTAGACTATACAGTTTGGCACTTTCTTCTTAACCTTGTCCATTATCTGATTTCCTTTTTCTGAAGACAAAACTCTTCTGATGGAATAAATGTTTGTTTTCTCTATATTTACTGATGATGGTGTTAGTTGACAGTGGATACCTTGTCTTTGTCAATAGTAGTATGAAATTTTAGAGAATGAATATGGTAAATGTTTTTCTTTTAGCTAATTTATTTGTAGGATAGACTAATTAGGTCGTTATGTGTTCAACAAAGGGAACATAAATGTCATTTTTGCCTGTTCTTCCGCCAGTCTTTTTCTGACTTCTGTACAAAATACAGTTTTACAGAATACTTTTTGCTTTCTTATCTTCATCTCTTATTCTTTTTTTTCCTCTTATTTATTTATTTATTTTTGTTTGTTCGTTTCCTATACCCTTTTCCTTACTGTGTCTCTTCAGCCCCTTCATTGTCCAAGGCTGAGCATGCCCTTTCTCTTTGGGATTCAATTTCAAGCTTCTTTTCTGAAACCTATCCTTGAAGAAGAAATACTCATTTTTGTCTGCTCTCTTCTGGGTCAGGTGAGAAAAGGATGCATCTCAGTGTTGATTTTGCCCTATACCAAAGTGTGAGTGGAAACAGTACACTGCATCTTAGCCAACTGGTTATGATTGAATAGCATGCTTACTGAGAAATACCTTGAGAAGGAAGGGAGTGAGTCTGCAGTGGCTGCGTGAGGGAGAGGGATGGGAAACACAGGCCGAGCAAACAAGGTTTTGAGGACTAATCTACTTCTGGGTTTGGGAGTTGTTTTAGAGTATTATTGTAAAGAATATGGAAGGAAAGTTAGTTTGGGACCTTGGCATCGGAGTTTTAGATGGATTGTCTGATGGATTGTCTTGTGTTACATTCATAGGGAAAATGTTAGCATATCAGTCATGATTTGTTACATTTTGAGGGACTTGGAGGAAAATAGACCAAAATGTATTAATTTGTTTTCTTTTAGATACAGAACTTGTACGGTTACTAGCATCGGCATGCATGCAAGTAAGCAAAGACAAGAGTAAGCCGAACTGCAGATCATCTTTGCCTTATTCCAGAAGCAGGCATTGCTTAAATATTCCTATGTTGCCTGATGACAAAGGAGGATTAAAGGTAAATATATTTACTCTTTTTGAGGAATTGTAATAAATAACCAATGTATGTTTTCCTCTAATATATGGAGCAGAGAAGGTCATTGCAAAGAAGTACTTTGACTCTGACACATAACTATTTATCTCCCCTAAGAATCTGCATCAGAGCATTTCAGTGCCTAGTAATATGTTTTATAATGAAGTAGTAAAAGTTATGGTGTTTAAGTTGGAAATTGAATTTCCATTATGATCTTAATTTTAATTCTCCTTTTACAGTCCAGATTTTCTACAGCTTTAGTAGACTCTTCCTATACTCATGGTTGAGAATCTATTTTCTTTGTTTTGTTTTCTTTGAAACTGAAGTGCAACAAAGGGTCGTATTATAACTCCTGCATTAATGTGCAGCAAAGACCTAACCGGGTTCACAAAGGATTTTCTGGCAAGGTCTGTGCAAATCATGGAACATGAGTTCCACTGAATCACAGAAATGTAAGGGCAACAGGGAACCTGAGAGGCTCATGTGCCCTTGTTAAGTGAGGAGACAGAATGAATAAGTCAAGAGCATTTTTGGCTGTTGTTTCTGTGTTTCTGTTGTCAGGTCATAATCAGTGTAGTTAGTTTTTATTTTTATTTTATTTTTGTTTTTGACAGCTGTTTTACCAGTTTTTCCCTTCTCTGTATTTCTACACTTGATACACTTGATTTCTTCCTCCATCTCATCCTGATCCCTCCTGAATAATGTCATTTTCACTGTCATTTTGTGTATCACTCTGAGATACTCGGAGCAATCCAAATGGATGTTTCCCATAGGTTTAGAGAAATTTATTCTCAGTTTCATCGTTCCTGTTAATGAATATTTCCAAACTCTCATTTCACTCTGGTAGATATATGCTTCCAGTTTGACAGTGAGTTCTTGGTATTTTGTCTCTTATGTTTTGGTGATGATGCTTGCCCTGCATTTAATTAGGATCGTTTTTCCCTTATGTGTTCGGAGAGTGTCATGTGGAATAGTGATAAAAGCTTTAATAAAGTCAAGATACGTCACAGCTTGTGCTCTGATACACAGAGATTGATTTCATGCGTTTTCTTTTCCTCACAAAGCCACATCAACTATTTCTTTAATTTTCAAAACTTCCTCCGTTCTCTTGCCAGTTCTTGAAGATGATCAATATTGTTTCAGAGGCTGTTTTGGCTATAGTTAGCCCAGAGAAAATTTAATCAGGCTTTTTATTGTTTTAATTTTTGTAGCTGATTTAAGTATTTGTAGTGTGTTGTTTTCATGTTACTATGTTTCTGCCTTCCTGCTGTTAATGGTATTTATACTAAAATACCTAGCCACGAATTATCTTGTTCTGAAGTTTTTTTTTTCTTACAGACTACCTCAACCTTTTGCATGTTTCCGTTAGATCCCTTTTTTGTCATTAAGTAGTAGGCTTGTTACTTTCGTTAGTTTTTCTTTTATTTCTAACTTATGCATGCTGTAGGCACTTGTTCCTTTACCTAATGGTTATGAAGTGAATGACTGTTATCTTTACTCTTTATCCCTGTAACTTCACCTAGGAACTCCTCCTAGTTTGTTTCTCTGCATTTTCTGGACTTAACAAAAACAAAGTAGTGCCTTCTGCATATACAAAAGTTTTTTTATTTCCTCTTTTCTTCCTTCTTATCCTTCTGCAATAAATCTTACTCTTCCTATAGGTATGACGGAAGTGTGAATTGCCACCTTCCTTTATTTTTTTGGGGCGTGGACAGGGTAGGTTGTGGAGTGGTGGGATGGCAGGAGGGAGTTTGTTTGAGAGCAGGTATTTCGTGTTCTTTTGGTTACTCCTAATATTCATGCAACTATTTAAGGTATTTTTCAAGTGGCAATGCTATTTTTCTCAATACCACTGTATTTCCTGTTACTACTATGTTTCAGCCTTTTCACAGATGTTATTTTTACCCAGCAGTGTATATTTTGTTACAAGGCGGCTACAAGCAAACGACCTTGTATAAGTAGTCTCTCTTGTAAGCTCATTGTGTTCCATATAATAACTAGATTTTCCTTAGTTATCCTTTCAATTTCTGTTGGAACGTGAATAAATGCTGAACTATATACTTTCATCGTTTTCTCAAAACTGTTTATCTTGCCTGTGTGTGGCATGTTGTTTGTGGATGATTTTTCTTTCCAGCAGCTCTCTGTTGCTGAGAGGATTTTAAATCTTGATCAGAGATACAGGAGTCTGAGAACTCTCTGCTCCTAATGATCTGTGCAGATTTAACATCTTCGTAATGATCATCTGCTAGAGGGACTGTTTTCCATGGAGTGAGAGGAGTGAGGTTATATTAGTGTGGCAGTTGGGAAGACATGTACCTCTAAGCAGTTGAAACAAATGCGAAGGAGGGAGAAGAATATGTATGATAAAAAGGAATAGCAAAGGATAAAGAGTAAACTAGGAAAGTGCATATCTGGATTATGTTATCATGCAAAACTACCTTGGTGAAGTATCTTCATTTAAAAATGCTTTAATATTTTAAATGTTCTGGAAATAAGTTTTACAAAAAATAACAATTTACAAATAATAATTTACAATAATAAGATTTAACAATAATAAGATAATATAATAATTTGATAACAATAATATGTATTAATGTATATAGTTATATGCTTTACATAATTTATAATTATAGAATTTCTATTTAAAATTTATTTACCTCCAAGCCATATAATGCTTTCTTCTTCTAGTCAGCTCTGGTGAGTATATTGGAATATTGTGTCCAGTTCTGGGCTTCCCCACGAGGGATGTGAAACTTCTAATGAGGGTCCAGTGAAGCACTATGAAGATGATTAAGGGACTGGAGCATTTATATTATGAGAAAAGATGAAGCGAGCTGGGCCTGTTTAGCCTTGGAAAAAGAAGTTTGAGAAAGGATCTTATCAACATGTACAAATACCTGCGAGCAGAATGTAAAGAGGATGGGGCTAAACTCTTCTCAGTGGTGGCCAGTGACAGGACAAGAGGTGATGGGTACAAGCTGAAACACAGGCAGTTCCATGTCCA
>JAYECN010482046.1:0-16500 GCA_035222435.1 Microcambeva ribeirae
GTGACCCTGCGTGTGCAGGGGGGCTGGACTAGATGATCTCTAGAGGTCCCTTCCAACCTTAAGCATTCTGTGATTCTCTGATAAATGTGTAAATACATGTGTGAACACATAGATGAATCATATAAGCGAGAAACACCTTATCAAGACTCTGTAGCCAGCAGAGTTAAACTGATTCTGTGATGATTCATAGACATCACTTCCCTCCCTTGCCCCACTGCCCCCAAAATTTAGAGCCCCAATGGTCATTATTCACTGCAAGCTACACAGCTGGATAAACTCAGTGATCAGACAGGTCTTTCCTATTTCTAACGGGAATCCTGCCTGAACTCTGGCCTGCCTGGGTAGCCCTGGGAGAAATTAGCTGATTAAAAATGTCCAAGGAGAGCCTCAAATGGGAAGAGTCTTGTACTTCTAAAATGAAATTTTAGAATAACACCGTGTTAGTGACTTAGTACAAGATACCACAGTGTCCAGTATATTTCCTTAAGGCATCTCCTTCTTTCCATTCTTTGCCTGTCTTAGATTTTATTACATGCAGTAAGTTGAGAGGAGTAGTGATCCTTCAGCCAGTGTCCCAGGGAAGGTCAGACTGGTTCAATACAATGTACTTTCTGGCTTTCAAACGCAGGACAATATTTGTCTTCAATTTTTCCTCTAGTGTATTCTGAGTGCAGCAAATTTATTTTTATGTGTGCTCCTCCTCTCTGCTCAGTCTTTTTTTTCCCCCTTCTTTTTCTTTTTCCTTTTAGTGCAAAGAATGCTCTTATCCCCTAAAATATTAAAATCAAGTTCTGTTCTATTTCACTGACAAGCACGTTCACTGCCACTCTGAGAGGATTCATCATGGTGAAATCCGTCTTACTTCGCTGTCCAGCCCTGTGTCTGCAGACATCTCCATCCAACCTGCACACTCTACACTCCCCGGACATTAGAGTCAACAGAGGAAAACAGGCAATTCTGAGGTGCAATTCATCTTAGCCTAATGCAGACATTTCTATTAGGTCATAATCATGCTCTGTTTCTCTTCATTGACTATAAAGAGAGCTGGGGTGACTAGCCTCTCTCACGTAGTTGCCTAGGTTAGGTGAGATTAATTTTGTCCTTCAGGTCAGTTTGTGTCAGCTTTACAGAAGAGCTTTGATCTGGGAGCATTGCCTGCAATTTTCCTTTTCTTTGATTTTCACAATAGCTGTGGAATTTGATATATGGGATTAGATAAGATAGGGATGCTGATAGAGGTTAATCAAGCTACTATATTTCTGATAAACCTTGATGGCATGAGACTCTTGAGCATCTGCTTTGGCAACTAGTGGCAAGCATGGGAGAACTGGTGGGGTCAGGGACGAGCCATGTTGCATATGACTCCTGCAGAGAGCTGTGGCATTACTTACATAAGTGAGGCCATGCACAAGCAATGTGCAGACTCTGCTTCACTTGTAAGCATGCTGGGGATTGGGTGTCCTCTGCTGAGCATTGCCCATCATCAGCTCGGTAGTGACAATGTGCAAACATTGGAAGCCCAGACCATGAAAATCTGGGCCTTTTAACATATCTCCAGTGGCCTGCAAAAACCAAATGGAAAGAAAGAATGATGAGAAGACACAGGCAGCGTGAAATCCAGAGACACGCAGCGCCAAAGCAAAACACCAGTACGCTACTAACACAGATGTCAAAACAAAGTACAAGCTCTGGGATTCATCTTTTGCCAGTTCAGTGCAAACAATTTGGCTCACGGAAATCAGGCAAGGAAGTCTAGTTTCAAACATGGCCAGGGAATGAGTGGGAATGTGGAAGACATCCAGCTCTTTTGAACTTGGCTGATATTCAGAAAACCAGGGACTGATAGTCATTGGTTATCCATGGGAGACAGTAGTATATCTCTCGCAGTGATGCTTGTCCAGTTGGTCTGACTGGTGGGGCAAAAGGCCTCATCCAGATGACACTTCTAGCTGCCTGCAAGCCCCGCAGCTTGAGAAAAACATAGCCAAATCCAAGGATAACACATCCAGGGGCACTTATTAGATAAAGGTTGGCATTACATTAATTCATACAAGCACTTTCTCATTAATAGTTGACTTAACATCCAATCTGCCCAGGCAGTGGGCAAAGCCAGTTTGCACCTTCATGGCAAATACCATATACTAGCTATTGTGTTTCTGTTTCCTCTAACCTGGATACTTGTCCACTAGATGCCTAACCTAAAGCTGAAGTGAACAGGACTATTTACCCTGACTCCTGAGCTTTCTAGGCTCAGGCCTGATTGAGAGACCTCAAGGAGACCCATCCATTACCGCAAAGCACCAGACAGCCTCCCAGAAGAGAACGTGCCTGGTGTGGTGCACTGCTAAGGCAGTGTAAGGTTCTCAGAGTGAGATTTCACGAAAAGGAGAGTGTATGGGCACTTAGTACACTCAGTACATCTGGCCGAACAAGCCAAGATGACCTCCACCCAAGCAAGCAGGCAGGAGACAGGCTAGAAAGTTGGGCAGAGAGGAACCTCATGAAGTTCAACAAAGGCAAGTGCAGGGTCTTGCACCTAGGGAGGAATATCCCCATGCACCAGGACATGTTGGGGCTGACCTGCTGGAGAGCAGCTCTACTGAGAAGGACCTGAGCCTCCTGGTAGACAATCAGGTGACCAAGAGCTAGCAGTGTGCCCTTGTGACCAAGAAGACCAGTGGTCACCTGGGGTGCATCATGAGGAGTGCTGCCTGCAGGTCAAGGGAGGAGATCCTGCCCTTTATGCAGCCACACCTGGATGAGGCTGCGTCCATTGCTGGGCTGCCTAGTACAAGAGGGATATGGAGCTACTGGAGAGAGTCCAGCACGAGGCTACAAAGATGATGGAGGAATTGGAACCTCTCTCCTACAAGGAGACACTGAGAGAGATAGAACTGTCCAGCCCGGAGAAGAGAAGATTGAAGTGGATCTCATCAAGGTGTATAAATAACTTAAGGGAGGGTGTCAAGAGAATGGTGACAGACTCTTTTCAGTGGTGGTCACTGACAGGACAAGGGACAACAGGCACAAAATATAAAACTGGAAGTTCCATCTGAATTTGAGGAAAATCTTCTGGACGGTGAATGTGACAGAGCACTAGACTATCTCCTTCTCTGGAGATATTCAGGACCGCCTGGACTCTAGTCCAGGCTGCTTGGACTACATGATCTTCAGAGGTCCCTTCCACTCTCAGCCCTTCTGTAATGTTGGTAATCACATGGTGCTCCCCACCAGCACTGTCACTGCACAGAGATAAAGCAGATGTTCCAGGATTCACTTCTCACCTCTCAGCTGTAGTCAGGTTTTGCTCACCCAAGGTTAAACACGGAATGTATCCTGAAGTGATGCTGACTCTGCTGCACAGACTAAAGGGCCAAGGCAGAGGGCATCAGCTAAAGACATTTCCCAGAGCCAGCCCGCATTCAAATAATCCTGCCAGAATCGCTCCATGGCAGCCCAGACAGCCCATGAGCTCCTTTTGCTTAAGCAGGGCTTCCTTGTTCCCAATAAAACTGTGGGACAGACCTTTGCTCAGTTCAGATCCACTGGCTGCGGTTCAATGAATCTGCTCACCATTGAGACAGGAAAAACAAACAAACAAAAACAGCAACAACAAAACTCAAAACTCTGAACAGGGAAGGTTTTTTAACCAATACCTTTCTCTCACCATTACTTTTCATTTTCAGACCAATTGCCCTTGTTTTTTCCTCCCATCCTCCTAGACGTTCCGCATCACCAGAGACCAGGAGTGTCCCCCAATTCAATCACTGCAACTTCAGTATAGGAAAAGCTTCTGCTTTGGAAAGAGAGATGATGTTAGGAGGAAGGCCCTTGATATCTACTGAACATAGCTGTGCAATTGCATTGACATACCATCCTGGTGGCTTTCACAGGGATTTGTAGAGGCTGATCTGTGCAGAGGAAGAACTTGGTTAGGAGAGCAGGGAACAGTCCAGGAGATCTCTTTGCATCTTTGTTTTCAGGAGTAAATTTTTAATCCAGTTTCCAGAAGTCTGGGTGTCTTTGTCTCTGCTGCTGCTGGTGGATAGATAAAGCTCTGCAGAAGTTAGGTTGCATTAGAAGTACTGAGAATAGCATACTTCCCTTGGCACTGCAGCATTATCATTTCACAGTGGGTATAAAGACTGCAAGCTGAATTCCAGTCCATAACCAACAGCTGAACACTCACTGGCACTGCAAAAGAAATCAGTATCACAACTGGGGATCTGACTTTGCTTGTGTTGAAAGCAGATAGACTTCTCTGGAGCAACTGACATCGGAGAAAGATCTTTCTTTCTCAAGAGTAGTAGTCACATATATAGAAATAGGGTCAAATCTACACAAATGGAAACATCTTTTTTCATTGCACAGCAACAGATTCTGCACCAGCACAGCATGAAGTCCACAGCCTTACAACCAAAAAAAAAAAAAAAAAAAAAAAAAAACACAAAAGGAGCAAAGGACAAAGACTCCATCTGCTCAGCTCCTTACCCCAGCCACCCCAGCCTCACATCCAAGATATTTCTACTCCATCTCTATTCATCATCCATCTACCTTTTCCTCCCTCTGCAAACCAGCTTGTAATCTTTTTGATAAGGGGACTGCCACTTGCAGGAGTCAATATAAAGCTCAACTAATTTATAGTCCCTTCTCCAGACCATTCAGGGCTACTGTGGTATAAATAACACATTTTATTAATAAGCAGATAAGAAGTTCCCCAGTTTTGTTGCTTAGACTGTATTTCAGGCCAGGAATTATCTCACAGGTGAGCTCCCCTTCCAATCACTTACAGTCCCACCAGCAACTCCCACAGTTAGTTACGCATGAAAATAATATTAGGAAAACATTTACTGTAAGCTTTAGTTTAATTTAGTAGAATTTAACAGCTGGAAAGGACAAGGAGGAGCCAGCACCTTGCAAAGAGCCAGCACTCTGCAGACCACCAGCAAGTGCTCCACAGACCTCAGTTTGGAAAGTGATGAGACAGATGGAAGTCATTATTTTGTTTTGAACAAAATACCATCTGGGGCCAACATTTGCTGTCTGTTACTTCTGAGTATATCCAGAGAAACTCCATCGTGTTCCTTAATAATCAGTCCTGGGACCAATCTTATTAAATATTTTCCTTAATGAACTTGGCAGAAAAAAAGTAGGTGCCGGGTCATGAGATCTGCTGATGACAAACCTGAGAGACTGCACTGCTCTATTGCAGAATAGATCCAAATATCATATGCTAAGAGTTGGATGAACTTAAAGGAAGGCAGAGTGAGAGAAACGGGTGGGTTTTAATGGCACAGAGTGAGACTGTGCTTACTTAGAGACTAAGATAGAAGCTCATTGATTGGACGTGACAGTAGAGGAAGAACATGAATTAATCTCTCTATCCAAGCCACTAATACAAAGTGGCTTAAAAAAAAAGAAAAAAAAAAAAAGCAATCCTAATGCATTTCAAGGAAGACTTGGGTACCTGAGCGAGCTTAGGGTCTTAGGGTGTTAGTGAGGATTACACGCATATAGGATAGACATCTCTGCTAGCAAACATCTAGGGAGTCCCCCCCAGGTGTTCTCCAAGCATCAGGGGAGCACAATTCTGAAGCAGATTTTGAAGGGACATAAGGAGCACTTGCAGCCCACTATCAGTATTTGCATCCTTGCAGAAGGCAATGTATCAGCATGCAATTAGCATAGATCTGGATTGGTTGTGAGCTCAAGTCCTAAAGCAATGTAACAACATAGATACAAGTCAAGAAAAATCCCTCCTAGGCCTAGGCTTATTGCACCTTTGACCTCAACATGATAATAACATCCTAGGGGTCTACTACTGATTGGCATTATGCATGGGATTTTGCCCACAGAAGTGCAGATAATCACAGCATCAAAGAATTTCTCTGGGCTTGTACAAAGCTCCAAATTAGTTTCTGAAAAGTGGCTCTTTAGCTAATATGTGTGATACCAATTTTCATTTGAGAGCTTTTGCCCAAACCTGTTATTATGTGTTACAAGAACCAATAATTTCAAGGTGGGCAAGCATGGTAAATTTATGCTGCTCAGAAGACATACTTGGGTTTCACAGTATTTGTAAGCTCAGTATAGACAATGAAGAGCAGCCATTAGAATTAAATATAAAATATATAAACCAATCAGCCCAGTGTCTGTGGGTGCCTGAACTTGCACTTCCACAGTGAACACAGGTTACAGGATG
Source organism: Microcambeva ribeirae (assembly GCA_035222435.1). Lineage (NCBI taxonomy): Eukaryota > Metazoa > Chordata > Actinopteri > Siluriformes > Trichomycteridae > Microcambeva > Microcambeva ribeirae. The sequence continues at coordinate 6,203 of JAYECN010482046.1, forward strand.
CTATCTCAGAGGCAGAGATCCCCCAACAGTGGAAATTGATGAGATATTTGGAGCTACACTAATTTACAGTTACAGCAGTAATCTAGTTCATCATCCTTATTTCTGTGACAATGAAAAATGGAAGAATTTCTTTCAAAACGCATTGTCTTGTACCTAAGAGTGTGATTTTCTTCACTTACATAAGGATACCTTCACTGATTTTAGTGAAACTGCTCTTCACTTACACCTGCATGGAGAAAGACTTAAAATTAATAATAAACTCCTAAGGCAATTCTTCTGCTTAAAAACTCCTTACTGACTTAATACAATGAAAAAGGGGAAAACTGCCTTATGTCTGTGAATGTCATTTGAGGTATATAATGTTGGCATGTCCCTCTGAGGCATGTCTCTGTTGCTGCTACTGCAGATGGCTATGAGACCAAGCAGGCAGCCAGCTGGATGGGCAGAGTTGAGACACCAACCATTACCTCCATGAGCCATTTAACCGGCAGTCAGAGACGGAAGAGTCTGCTGTCTGTCCTCATAGTATAAACCTGTGTTCTTTTGGGGTTTTTTTTGGTTTGTTTTTTAGGCAGTTTCTGGCACGGATCAAATTGCTACTGGGATTAGCAAGATTTTGCATGACCTTCTTAGTTGGTACAAGATGAGCCACTAAGTAATTGAGTGTCCACTTCTTACTTCAGGCTGTGCAAGTTGTGTTGATCGATCACAGCACATGAAGAAAAGAGACTAAGACCAAGATTTGCGTGGGAGGCAGTCTCCCAAATCACAGCTAGTTGTATTGTACCAGTGATTATGGACACCAGGAAGAATTAGAGAGCCACTGAATGAGGTACTATATACAAAAACACACATTTCCCCCTATCCCAGCACATATATTCGTATATGGTTGCTTGGCTAGCAGACATAGCACACATGTACACAGATGTATGCATCCTTTGATCATCCTGGTTGCTTTTCTCTGAGCTATTCAGCCTCAGCTGCACTCAGCTTAACTGCAGTCAAGATCTCATGACATGTGCATTAAATACTCGCCTTTACAAGACTAGAATTAAAAAACATTAAAGAACATGCTGATTGCCAAACTGTGCCAAGCTGATTTTTTTTTTTTTTTAAGTGTTCCCTTTTTATTAGGGGGAGGGGGCAAAAGAGAGACAAAAGAGGTGGTGATGATAATGATTAGCACCCGCACCATGTGCCCCAGAGCAGGAAACAGCTGTGCTGTGAATAGGGATAGTGTGTTCAGTGGTGCAACTTCTTTTGGAACATGTGCTTGTCTGTCTGTTGCTTCGCTACAGTTTCTTTCTTCTATCTCTCTTTGCTGTTTCTGATGATTTTTTTTCTTGCTTTTCTGCCAACAGTTACTTGAGAGAGAGACTTTCCAGCTCTATTGCTCCTGGGCAGTCCTGCCACATGAACAGCCCAATGTCATCAGTGTCTGGTTTATGAAGGCGTTTGGCTTTGGGGTAACACAGTCATATGGGCTGCCTGGAGACAGTTTCAGAATTTCCAGCTCCAGAGCAGATCAACAGCATGAATTCTGTGGGGTCAAGAACATCAGGGCTAGATTTAACTTCTTGCCATCTTATTTGTCAAGGCTTCTAGTTCTCCCAGGAATCAGGTAAACAGGATTCTCGAAATTCTGAAGGTGCTACTCCTAAGGCAAGATAGGAAGAGTCAGATCCAACAGGTCCCAAAGCTGTGAAAGCAATGGTCACTGGCTATGGAGCAATTTGTGTGCTTTTGAGGTGCTCCACACCTCTAGCTTATAAAAGCTGAGAGCCTCCTTTGGAGCTGGGAGAATTTCCAAAACGCCAAATGTGGACAGAAATGGCAAAGGAATGTTTGAGTATTGATTAAGGTGACTTCAAGGATACTTTGCATGACAAAGAGAAGGCTTAGCACATTCAGACTACCCACTAACAGAGAAGATTTCTCTGGTACGCCAAAGCAACCAATCTGAGAAGAAACTTTGTGTCTCAGGTCACTTGGTCACCATCCTATCATCTCATATTTACCATATGGAAACCAAAATCAGAGTTGATGATTATCATTTACCACAGTTTGGACAACAGGGAATGACTTTCATTACACCTTGAGAGAACTGCTTTTGTATTTGACTATCCTAGCTGTGGAACAAAAAGACCAATGCCAAGCAAATACGTAATTCCTGAAAAATTCCTGCAGTATATGACTGTTGAAAAGCCCACAAGGCTGAGATGAAGAGTTCAAAGCACTAGGCTTGGATTGAGATGCTGTGCTGAGGTTGTACAGTGCTGGTTAGATGGCTGGGGATGCAGTTACTGCGTCTACTGAGGATCATGATGTGAGCCATGATCCACTGCTCCCCAAGGAATCTTTGAGAGATGGGTTTGCCTCCTCCATCCCTAAAAGCATTATTTCTATACCTTATTTCAGATGTTCCTATTTCGTGAGCCTCTGACTAGGCAAGCGGCTCTATATAGACCCACAGAGGCTGAACTGATAAGAATGACCATGCTGGTACAAGATTGATTCATTTGACTGGTCTGCAGAAAGCTTGCTTTACACCTGCCTTGTACTTTGCCTGTTTGCAGCCCTTTCTACAACAATCCACAGTGCAAGAACATAACAAAACAATACCTCTACAATTTTAAATTCTGGCTAAAACATCAACAATGTTAACAGCAACATCTCAGGACCTGCCTGGAAAGGTCTTTTCTTCTATAGAATTCACAGCTCTGCTGTATGTTATCCAATACCTGCTTTTTTTTCAGAAGTAGAGTTACACCTGGTACAAAAGCCCCAATCCAGTGTAAGTATATTGAGTGCAAGAGACCAGAAGAGAGGGCTGTGGTCTTCCCACATATTCGCTTGGGAAATTCAGACACATTACCAAAAACCACAGTCTCCAAGGACATTCCTGTCTCTGCAGGAGAATGTGCTTGTTGAGCCAAGGAAAGACAGAATCATCATCTCTGAAAGGAAACAGGTTGTTTTCCAGCACAGAGAGGGAGGGACTTAGGCCACTTAAACATTCCTCATTCCAGGTAATGTCTCTGACTCATTAGACTTGTCTGAAGACAAAAGGCTGAGGAGTGAGTGTGGGCAGAACCACCTTGGTATCTCCCTGCTCAGGAATTTTTTCAGCAGCCAACCTTTGGCAAAAATAAATTAAATAAATAAAAAAATCTGGATTGTGTTTGGGATTGTTTTACTGCAATTCAGCTGTGCAGTACAGTGCTGGCCTTCCACATAACGAATTGAAGCAACTGCTTGGCTGTCCACGTGTTTTAGATCTTTGGGAAATGGAGTACTACCCTTTTACTCATCAAATTACTATACATCAGCTGCTCTGTAGTGGCTGACCCAAAGATTCCCGTGAACTTTGAGGTATGCACAAAAGCCATGCTGTGTTAGCACTTGAGGCAGTGATCTGCAGCTCTCGTGCATGCAGGAGAGCATGGTGCTCTACCTGCAGTGGCACCAGAACATGAACTTCCAGATGAGAAGAGAGAGGGAGGTTTGGCAAGAAGGACACAGGGCTTTGGGAGGCTGGTGGAGTGCACCAGGGAATGGAGGAATATAAGAAGTAGGAAGGCTATGTCCTGGGTTTGGGAGGCAGTTGTAGGGATGAGGAGGGAACAAATTACATTTGGAGATAGGGGATCATACAGCCCACTGAAAAGGGCTTTCAGCAGAAGGGAGGAGGTAAATAAGTTTGCTATCAAAGAGAGAAAAAAAAAGTGGGGGGAGGGGAGGCTGCTTCTTAGTGTGGACTAAGGACTGTCTTACCTCAGCTGAAAGGACCAGCTGTGGAAAAATGGCATCCTAGCAGTATGCCATCTCTATAGCCCCTATACTGCAGGACTTATGGCTCCACAATAAAGAATGAAATACCTACAGCTGTTTGGCTCCATAAAATAATGTAGGGACACTTTTCCAGCCCTAAGCATGATTGGCACAACATGTTGTGCCCATACAGCTGATAGAAGCTTAGCTTCTATCTCAGAGTGCCTCCAAACTGACTCCTGGGAAGAGTCCTGGATTGATGCTACCCCTGAACCATGCACAAGAATTCTGTACGAGAGTGATGTTTGAAAGCAGCTAAAACTGTGCCAGGGAACATCTAGTAGGAATGATCATGTGCCAGTTTTGGGGCCCACATCACACTTCTCTTTTACTAACTAGTATAGACACTGTTGATAGGTAGAGGTGAGGCTTTAAGAACCATTCTAATGACTGATGTTTGTGTCACCTCCTCCATCCTTTTCACCTCATTAGAGGCTCTTTCCAAGCAACAATTAAACCAATGCTCTTCTGGCTCTCTGAGTGGACAAGGCTTATCCTTTCTAATAAACAGCTCATGATGAACATGCCAAAAGGAAGGGAAACTGCCAAATGCTTTCACTGACAATGAAAGATGAACAACTAGAGAGCCAGAGGAGATGTCGTTAGCCTGACTTGCACTTTTCAGTGTCTTGAGTCTAAACACGACACCTAAGACAAACTTGCCTGCAGGCTCTATGGTTGGACTTTTTGAAACCTTATTCTTGTTTTGGACCTTCTCAGCTGTGTTATCAAGATAGTCTTTGTGTGGACTTAGACCTCCCTCTTACAGGCAATATTAGAGACCCCAGGTAGGTTGAGCCACTTCTAACCTATGCATCCGACTGCTGTGCTAGGTCACATCTTGCTGTCCCAGTCTCTTGAGTCTGAAACTTCTTACTGGAATGAGGGTCATAGCCAGGTTCTCTTGAATCTCTTTGCAAATCCAGTAATTAATTAGACTGGCCAGAGCTTGACACCCCTTCCTCCCACATGGATATGGCTGTTCTGGACTGCAGCTGACCTCTCCAGGGACGCATCATAGATACTGCACATAAGATAACTGCCAAGATAGCTCTTGCAAAGGGTCCCTGAAAATGCCATTACTCTGATTGCTTCCCGGTTGACCTACAACACTTAACTCACTACCACAGGACAAACAGACAGCTCCTGTAAGCCAGGAAGGCAGAGTCACTCACCAGCCTTTATGCAGAGCATTGAACATCTGGTTGCTGGTTGGAGAATGAATAAGCTAGAGGGCTGATAGGAACCAGATTGTTTGCACTCAGTCCAAAAATTCCTCCGCAAGCTTCTAGTGTCGACTTTTGGCTTATCTTTCACACATAGGTTCTCTGGGCATTTTCTGGGAAACCAGTAAAAATTCAGATTCACACCAACAGAGAAGCAGGCCCCGTCTAATGATTTGTTATGCTCACCCTCATTGCACTGCGCTTTGATCAGTTGTGGACTTGTTTAAGGACACCCACCTTCACGTCATTGGAGTGAGGCTATGTGGTCTCCCACACTCTGAAACAAATGGAACAAGGAGGGACAGAAAGAAGGAAAAGTGAAAAGGATTGGAAAGGAGTCTGGAGAGCGAGAAGAGAAAGAGAGAGCCAGAGGCTCTCTCAGGAGTGATGTACCAATCCCCAGCACACTCTATGCCTTTATGTTGGTCATTGTGGTCGAAGGCCAGGAATCGGCATTCACATTTGATGTCTACAGTTTTGCCAGAGGCTGGGGATTACTGCAGAGTAGAGTTTGGCAAGTAGGTAGATACTAAATCCCACTCTGAAGCCCACTCTGGAGCTGGGAAGGTTTTTCAAAGACCCCTTCCACAAAAACAAGTGAATAAAAAAGTCTTGGCCCAGCAGGAAAGAATCCCAGTTCTGCTGGCCCGTTTCCCACTGGAAAGGTGAACGCAGCTTCTTCATAAGCCCCAGTGCAAGACAAAACTCTGCTTCCTCTCCATGAGTACTTTTGACATGTTCAAATTATAAATTTTAGAAAAGACTTAAGTTTTTTAAAACATATTTTAAAATCAACTGACGTCCTGGCTGTGTTCAGCATTCACAAGTACCTCTATCAAGAGAAGGTGAGGTGTCTTCAACCAGCCGTCTCCGGTGTGACGTACAAAATTAAACTCCAGGATTTTTGGAACAACTAGCGAGCAAAAGTGCCTTCAAAAGTCACTGCCCAGTATCCACCTAACTGAGGGAAAATTTGAAGGAATTCCATGAGCTTATGACACTGCAGAAAATGTGTCATCTGCAGAGGGCAAGAGACAGAGCCCATCTATAGCATTAATAACATCGGAATCTGATCCTTGGTGTCCAACATCAACACTCTTTCTCTGCTTTGCCTTCCATGCAGCTGTGATTTGTTCCCTAGATATTAATGAGTATTTATAATGACTTCCCAAGGTGTAACCATGGCCCAAGACCTATATTTCCTCTGACTCAGGCTGAATACATCAATAAAGGCTTTCCTATAGCAGGGAGAACATTATCTTCCTTTTACTATTGCCTTGCCAAGATACTGAGGACACATGGCAAGAACATATAAGTTCCTTTGCCTCGAGGAAGATTCAGGTTAGATATTAAGAAAAACTTGCTAACAGAGAGTAGGACTCTAGAAGCATCTGTCTGAAGTTAGTTTAGACCCCAGCACTGGAGATCTTTAAGCACAACTAGATAAATTTCTACTGGGAATGACAAAGGCAGAATCGATCCTGTTTGGTCCAAAAAGACACGCCAAGTGCTGCTTTGAGATCCCTTTCAGTCTCACTTCTCCTTGGTTTCACAAAGTATCTTTGGGGCTATTACAAATCCTTGACTCCTCTTAAAATAGTGCACAGACCTGTGCAGACATGAGGGTGGGCATGCGTGTTTTCTCATGGGGATGAGAAGAATCTGTACTTCTTTTAGTAAGAGAATCTCAAGTATGCCTTCAAAATCAAATGTATTGTCTGTACAGGTGGTGAGGTCAAGGCGTCATGATGAAGACATGGATCATGATGGTCAGGAGACTGTTGTGTCATTTGATGGGCAATGACCACAGCCATTTCTGGCTTTAAGGATTGAGGAAATGGGATGGATCTGCAACTTCAGATCCCAGCACAGGGGAGGAATTCACAGCATTATGTCTCATGGAATCCCTTGAAATTGCTAACAGAGGAGCTGTGAGGAAAGTCACTATGCTTTATTCAGTGCATAAAATAAAGCTGTGGAGGTTGAGGGACCTCCTGAGTCACCCAAACAAAATGTTGCTGATGTCGGCACCCTGCCATATATTCCCTTTCGCACCTTTAACACTGTTAGAAGGCTATCACAGAATTTCATTTATCTGATGTTTTGAAGTCTTTCTCTAATTTTTCCACTTCAAATGTAGCAATGACACAGTTACACTCATTTATATCTGTGCCTACAGAAACCCATAATGTAAATACCTCTTCTCCTTCCCTCACCTTGGTCACACACAAAACAGAAAGCCCACCTCTCCCTTTTAGCCCACGACAGACTTCAGCCCTTTATTCTATTTGAGAAACTCAGTTTTAGTGTCTAAAACTAAAAAAAGAAATATATAAAAAAAGAAAAAAAATCAAGGTATGTGTAATTACAGGTCATTGTTGACAACACTGGCAGTAGCTCTTAACATAATGTCATCTAAAACTAGCTAATTTTCTTATTAGTATAATTATAAACCATTTCCTTCCTTCCTGCTCAGACTCCCTCTCTCCTCTAAGCTGAAAGCAATGATTTCTGTAATTATTACTGCCAAGCCCTAAAAGCTCAAAAGAAATCAAATCCGGCAGGCAAAGTGTCTTCATTTACCATGTCTTTCAATGGCTTATTAAGTATTTCACACACAAACACTTATACCCACACCCACACACATGCTCACACAGGAATGTCTTTTTTAACATTACTTTATGTGTCTCCTCCGATGCCAAAGAATGAGTACAGGAAGTTGGAAAATTCTTCTGGATCATGAGGCTGATGAGACACAATCCAAAACATTTAAATGTTGAAAGGCAGAAAAATCTGTCAAGTCAAACTAAGGTGGCTTCTGGAGTTGTCATCTAATAAATTTATGCTACATTTTATGTCCTGAAGTGCTTTAAGACACAAGCTATGATTTCTTACTAGTTTTTACAGTTCAGCTGGAGAAGAAGGCAGTAGCCAAACCATGTCAGTAACACAGAATTTTTGGGGAAGGAATGCAAATTCAGACTGAAATTTAATAAAAACACAATCCAGTCTTCAGGAGGTAAGTCTGGAGGGATTCATCTCACCTGGGTTTGGATGTCTGCGGTGTAGTCATCTCCATCTGAGCTGGATGCTCTGAATTCTCTTTATAGTCAAAGGAGAGAAATGAGTGATTTTAGCAAATCATTTAATCTACTTCAGATACCTACTAGAAATTAGATGAATCATACTCTGTGAATGCCTGCTTCCACCCACAAAGAGAGTCCAGATGACTAATTAGATAGTGATACTTCCACTGTAAACATGCAGGGTGGGGTGAATCTCACATAATATATATTTACATTATATGTATATGGTTTCCTCCAAAGCAGAATTGAGGCTCCCCCTCAGTTCCATGTAGTTCCTCGTGCAAATCTGGTCAATAGTGCCAATGGAGTTTTAGGGTGCAACTCATACAAGTAGATGCGTATTTTATTTGTATTATGTATATCTTATATAAATATTATATCTTATATATATTATTATATCTTATATAAATATTTTATATTTACTTCGCTTATTTTTCTTTATTTATTGTTACTCTTGTACTGACTGTTTGTACTGATTGTTACTCTTGTACTGACTATATCCCCACTGTCATGAAAGCCTAGATTGTCAACTGAGATATGAACATCCACCTTGAAAACAGTTCCACTTGTATGAAAGTAATCCCATTCCTAACACTGGGTGAGATGAATGCCAATGAGATTATAGTATTTTTCTATTAGGACGCAGCAAAACTTGCTATACCCCATATTATGTTTTAATGATCCTGCTTGGTCCACACACTAATTTTACCTCCTAATTCAAATGAGATAAAAATTGATCTCTTGAATACAGAACTAGGGGCTGGGTTGCCCTCACTGTATGGCAGATGACAAAAAATAGTTCCAAGTTCTTGTAAAGTTTCATATTTCATGAAGATCTGATGTATTAATACAGATGTCAGAAAATCTGGCCCCATGAGAACAAGGGGTATGTAAAAAGTTTGCAGGTTTTGGCATCAGTTCTGTGCATTCTGGCGGCCAGACAATGGCTTCAAACAATGGCAAAACATCTATATGGTATTAGCTTGTCTCAGCCGAGGTGGGGTAACTGTCCATCTATGTACTCAATTAGAAAATGAAAAGTTTCATTTAGGTTGTTGTGACTAAAGAGGGTTCTCAAAGAATGCAAAGGACAGGCAGCACACATACAGCCCTTGGCTGGAGATCACAACTGAAGACTTTTGGCCATTCAGAGCTTGACTTAGGTCATGCTTGGAGACAGCATCACTTCTCCCTTCAGCACCATCACCTCTAATTCATTGGCTGGACAGGCACCCACTCCTGAGTCACCAAGGACAAAACTGGTTAGACAGCTGGTTGAGCTGAATTCCTGCTCTTCTTGGTGTGGTATGCATTTTTTCCACTTGGACATGGTGAAGTCTTGGCTGAAAGGCTATGTGGTGTGGCAAACGTCGCAGATGTGAGCAACAGATTGGAGGTATTTCAGCACAAAGTCTTAGGCCTTGGCCTTTCCCTCTTAAGCCGTCACTGCATTATTTCCTATTCATACCTTTCTTACAGAAAGCCAGAGAATACACCGTGCTAATCTAAAACCTCAGGCACAATTCATACGGCTGATGGATTGGGTCTGACAACCTAGCACGTATGATTGAGTTGTGGAAACATCCGCTGAAAGCCACATGAGCACATCTGATTTGGCAATAATAATTTAAAAAAGAAAAAAGACCTAAACATTTGCTACATATAAACTGAACAAGGTGCTTTGTTTTATATCCCGAGTGGAGTGTTGCAGTTTATAGCAGACAGACAAAAAACATATGTGAATCATCATGTAGATTATACTTATATTGCCTAATGCTCAGGTTTGTTTGGTTGGCATTAACAACAACTCATGGCTTCCTTTCCTATAATGTGGGTTTACTTTTAATAAAATCTTGCACTCACATCAACTCAGCAAGACATTCTCATGGGGTGGAGTCAAGGGCAGAGAATGAAATCTCTGTGAAATTCATTTCAAATGTTCTTCTCCCTCCCAGGGTAGCTCTTATTTTTCCCATTAAAAGAAAGTAAATAAATATAAGATACACACTGATTGCTTTTGACGAATGAATGAATGAATGAAAGAAGAGAAGAAGAAAAAAAAGAAAAGAAAAAGAAAAAAGATGAGGAGAGGAGAGGAGAGGAGAGGAGAGGAGAGGAGAGGAGAGGAGAGGAGAGGAGAGGAGAGGAGAGGAGA
>JAYECN010482056.1:0-16500 GCA_035222435.1 Microcambeva ribeirae
CATACAGTGATGAGAAAGAGACTAAGTAGTCTGGGAAGGAAAATTCTGCCTGGCTGCTTAAGAAATCAAACTTTTGCCTAGGTTTCTGTAGCTTCTTTCATTTTATAGCTCTCTCGAACCTGTCTCTATGAGAGGTTGAACTGAAATCTACGTGGGGACTCATCAGGCCTAAGTCCTCTTGTAGCAAAATTGCAGGCCTTTCCCAAAGCCAAGAGAATATACTCAAAAATATTTCATATTAAATTCTTAAAATTATTGCAATATCAGCAATAGCAAGGAATTAGGCAAGCTTCTTTCATAGAGATTGGCAGAGCAGCAGATTATTAGTGTAGTCTGAGGGTTAAAATCTCTTATCCAGTATCAGAAGAAAATGTCAGATTTGTTGATTCTTTACAAATGACCTCATGGTGAAATGCATTCTGGGGGTTATGTGATTCATGACCAAATTAGACTAACACTTTGAAAGCACAGTCAAACACCAGCAAAATTGTAAGATATGCTTCTTAGCAAGGGTCATGGTATTGAATCTAGCAGAATTCACAAAGAAGCAACAAGAAGGGAGATGCAATGAAGGCAACAGGGCAGAATATCTCTTAAAGGGCAGATAAGAGCCACTCTTTTTTTTTAAAAAAAGTGCTAAGAATGTTCTCTAAAGTTCTGGAATTTTCAGATTGTTTCCTGAAAAAAATATTACTTTGTACAATTGAATATATGCTATTAAAAACATAAGAAATATTTGCAATGAAAAGTAACATTCTACAGTAATTGTCATACTTTATTTTTATTTGATAAATAAGTCCATCTTGCCAAAAACATAGATTTGTTTGGTGAATGTTTCTAAATGGAGGGCATCGCTGATAGAAAAGTCTCTTTTTTCCAGGAAAAGAGAAGTTAATTCGAACAGAAAGTATTGCTGTAACTAGAAATATTACATTAGTGCAAGTGTTTAAACTGGGAGAATTAATACAAAACTCCAGTTTAGTCCTAAATGAGATTTTTCATTTGGCAGCAAATTGGTGCAAAATATAGGTTTTCCACACTGCACTGTTACCACCATTGTTGCAAAACAATGTAATTTACAAAATTGCTTCAACAAAGAGGACCCAAGTCCACCAAGACCTGCATAGTGTCTCCAAAGTGTTTAGTATCAAATATTTATGGTGAGGCTGGGATGACAATTCCTCCCACATACTGCCCAGCCTCTGGGCAGTATACTGCCCACATCAGTTGATGCTTTTGCCTAGGTACTTTGAGACATTTGTATCTCAAGCATTACAAGTTCCAGGTGTGCAGGTATGGCGAAAATCTGTATTTTTTTTTGTGGTGTTGAGTCTACATATTATAGTTTCGTTGGATGTGCCTATATTATTTATTTCATTAGATCCTTCTTTAGGTCTTTCTCTGTAGAAGTAATTTAATTTGTCTCTGTGATTTCTTCTCCCTTTGTTCATCTTCAATTTTCATTTACCAAACAGAAGAATGCTCTTTAATTATCTTTTCCCATTTGACAGACAACATACTTCTCTTCTTTGTTGTTACCCTTCTTTGTTTTTTCCTATTTTGTAATGGTCATTTTGAGATAAGTGTTCCAAAACTGCACAAAATTGTGAAATATTAATGCATATATTGATGCATCATATTAAAATATTAATGCATAATAGATTTCTAGAGCATAACATTTGTTAGGACTTCTGGATGATGATCTTAGGGCAGAACTTAATTCATAATTTAATTCATAATTTTCAAGTGGTCATCACAAACAAATGTAGTGTTCAGACACTGACCAGTACTACACCAGTGAGCGACAGTTACCTAAATATTATGCTAGTATGTATCCTTTGCTTAAGGAATTTGACACAAGCTGCTAAAATTGATAACATGGAACAGTGATGAATACTTCGAGTATTGTGCACATACTGTGCTAAATAGCACTGAATTCACAGTTTATCACTGAATTTCTGCAAAACAGAATCTCTACAAATTTTAAAGTTCATGGAATTTCCAGATGAGAGTAGTTGTATCATGTACAGAAGGGTGAACCTGGAGGAGCTGAAGTGACAAAAACAGGATACTAAGCAATGTATGTAAAACCCTTCCACATAATTTTTACCACTTCTAGTTGTCAAGAATTTATCACAAACTTGTCTTGACTGGACATGTATAAAAGATGGCATTCTCTATTTCTTAAAGTATAATCATACTACAAAGGGCTGTTATAGACAGGAATTCATAGTCCATTCGGTTCGCACCGAGGTCAAGAAGAGACCAATACATATGAATAGCATTTCAAGGATGAATTAATTCAAAACTTGAATGAAAATTCGGCAGAAATTTTCTTGAATGAGATGTGCAAAATATGTACTCATCTCTCTGTCTTTCTCAGGATTAAATAAAAAGCCCAAAATGACTGATACTCATAAAATATTCCTCACGGGTTGATACATCATGTATCATTTCAAACAACCAGTGCTAGTTCAGGTTTTTCACAGACAGTTTTAACTTAGATGAGCAATGACAGAGGAGTTATTACTATCATAAATTCTAAAGAGAATGCAATTAAAGAATAATGTAGGTGTTATAGAGCTATAATTGGACCTGAATATACCTTCCTTTTAATCACCTTCAGACTCACCTGAGTCAAACTTTTAAAATAATTTTTCACCCATTTAAGGGTTACCTTTTTTAAGATTAATTTTATTGTTCTCAGCAGACTGAAGTAAAAGCATTTCCATACTTATTGAGCATCTCAGAAGGCTATGGAAAGATTGAATATGATAAGAGCTTTCACACTTAGCACACTGAGATAAAGATGAATCAGTAAGTGTAAGGAAAAGATACCATTATCTCTTACAGAATCTGTTAAACAAGTAATGTCACCTACCTGCATTCTTCCTTATACCCCTTCAACTCATATATCCTCCACCCAAAACAGTAATTTTGACATCCTGTAACTTGAAAACAATAGTTTGAGGTAGTTGAGTACAGTGTAAATTACAGTCTGCTACACAAATAATTTGCACTGAAATATTTATCAGCTCCCTGACATAGCTTCTTCCATTTATTGCTTATAAACTGTATTTTACTGGTTCTCTCACATCTGATAACATGGCTTTAGAACAGGTGGTGGATATATTAGGCAATTACAGGAGCCTCTGTTTGTGCATGTGTGGTCTCTTGGTTTGCAAGGCCACTGCCCACATACAGAGATACTGTAAAAGTCTCAAATTTAGATTATCAGCCTGCACTATCTGTGTTAAGTACTGCCCTAGCTGCAGCTGGATTCTTTCTGGGCTGTAAACAACTCCATGGAAGGGTTAAAAGTTCAGAATTATCAAACTTACAGTTAAGAATAAAATTTGCTCAAAGAAGTAAATCAAAAATATTTTTAAATCAGGTGTGTTTAAAATGTATGGCATTCTGTCTGATGATATCTGTCTGATATTCCAGCCAGTTTCTTGGTAAGAGCAAGAAAGTGATATGTTGACTGGAGCAGGAGTGGTTGCTTTTGATGTCATGCCACCTTTGGAGATTTTGCAGCAAACCTTGCTGAAATGAGTTGACTGTTTGGAGGTAAACTGTGATCAACCTAATGTCCATTCCATCATGGGTGGCAGAGGAAGGGTTGTTTGGTTTTCTTTTCAAAGAAGGGTAAAACCCTTGCGTAAGTATTTTATGAAGACATCCTTTAAAATGTTCCTTGCAAATTCTTCTGAATCACGCAGATATATCCAGCTACAGAGGCAGAATACTGTCTAATTTAAGATAATAACTCCATGTTCTGAGAAATCATCAGATTTTTATTTTAGTGTAACAGGAATAAAGTGCTGTGATTAGTAATCTCTAATCAAAAAAAGAGTCAAATCTTGAAAATTACTGCATATATATTTATATTTATAGATATCATTATATATAAATAATATATATATTTTCAAAACATCTATCTATCTATCTATCTATCTATCTATCTATCTATCTATCTATCTATTTATCTATCTAACTATCTATCTATCTATCTATTGCCTTTCAGTTAGAATTTATACCTAGATATTTCTGCTGCTTGAAGTGACTTCTATCTTTAGTGCCTTTACTATTGAGAACCATTTTTTGCCTTGAAAGAAACAATTGCTTCTGGACAGTTACTCACCAGAGGGCAAAGACCCACTCCGAATATTTTCTACTATTCTCCTGCATCTTGTTATGGTAGGTGCCATTTGCCTTTACACAGAGGGAAAAAGATGTTCAAATATTTGCTGGAGACACAATAGGGATATGCATCTTAGATGTCAACAAACATGAAAACAACCTTTGTAGAAATCATAGGAACAAAGAATAAGTAATAAAAGGGAAGTTCAATGGATTGTGAAGTTTAGCATCCTTCTTTCCCTATATTCCCTCCTAGCACTCAGGTATCTGCCCAGGTCCCCTTCCCATTCAGTGTGCGTTCATAACCTCCAGAAAGGAACGTATTCTCTCATCCAAGATTTTAAATTCTCTTCCATCTACAGTGCATACTTGCAAGAAGAATTAAGCTACAGGACTATGTAGTCTATTTCATCAAAATGTTTCCAGTCCCTGCTTCCAGTACTGTTGACTGAGTTGAAGAAAGGGCAGCAGTTTATACATAAAAAGTACCTGATCCTTAACTGAAAAGAAAGAATCATATATCAAAAAGCTTATTTGCAGAGATTTTGCAGAATCCCTTTGGGACTCAGTTATGTATAATATACCCTAAGCTCATTGTACCAATGTCCCTAAGTATAGACAAATTTATCTTTTACATTTTCCTTTCTTAAAATTTCAGTAAGAAATAGGCCCAAAAGACAGTCAATAAAAGCTAAAAATCAATTCATGTTTCTCCTGATGCACTTTTAAACCTCCAGGCAAGAAAGACATGTCTGCTGCTCACACTCTAGTATTTTACTGCAAATATCAATTTTCAAATGCAGACTCAGTTTTTGCTACCTCTACATACCAGCGTCGGCTTTGTATGTTCTAGTATTTATTTGAGTTTACAAAAATGGACACGTGTCCTAATAGAGAGAGATAGGCTTACAGTCAGCCATGCTTGCATATTTGACATTTTTTTTTCAATTTATTGAAATTCTAACATTTTCAATATGAGCTATGAGTTTTAGTTTACTCTATCAAAACGCCTTTTTAAAAAAGAAAATCTTGATTTTCTTGTTACTGACACATAATGTGCAACATTACATGTGTATCAAGTCTATATCAAACAGAATTTTTACAAAAAATATTTTAAGATTCCAAACCATACGTCCAGAAATTAGCAAGTGCCAAACTTGATTCTGTCTTTCTGGAAATTTTGAAAGAGTTTTAAGAACATGATTCCTTATTTTTCCTGTGCATTGTACACAAAAGATATTAGTCAGTGAATACAACACCTTGATAAAATTTTAGAAGTCTCCTGGCACTTAATGCTAACAGAACCAACAGAACCTCTGTTTGTTTCCATTCTCCATTATTTGCATACTTAAAAAAGCTTTTTTTTTTTTTTTTTGTCAAAGCTTTTCTTAAAAAAATTCAATCTTCAGTCAGGAGCAAGGATGGGAAATTTCAGTTCAAACAATTAAGTTGTCAACATCAGTAAATGACTGAAAACAGGGTTGTAATAGAAAGTCTTAGGCAACTTGCACCAATTCTGCTGTGATTACAGCAATAATTACGTGTTCTTAAAGGATCCAATTCATTAACACAGTTTAACATCACAAATACGGTGGACTGCGGTGGCTTTGCGGTGCAGTCGTGCTAGTGGAATGTAATCATAGGGCTGTCCCGCCTGCTTCTGTTCCTACCGCACGATACTGAGCTCATGTCCCCTCTTCAGGAATGCAGGGGAAAAACAGCAAGAGAAGCGTGACCCAACTGGAGCCCCTCTTTCTCCCTCCCTCTGGGAATTATGAGCGCTGAAGACTCTAAGCACGTGAAGGAAGCAAGGAGATAGGGATTTTCAAAGGCTTGTATATGAATGTCTGCGTACGGGTTCCTGTTCAGGAGGGCAGGCGACACACACATAGCGTGCTCTTCCCTCTTTTGCTACATTTTTTCTTGGCTTCACTGCTTAGATGATAAACAGCTCTGGAGAGCTTGAATATAAAACAGCAGAACATCTGCTTCTCTGTCTAGTGTGATTTCATTTTTCTAGTTTTCACTATAGCCATGGAACAGAACATAATAAATCAAAGCTATAATTTATAACTGACTTCTTAGCATTAAATATGAAATTTTCGGGAAGCATCTTATCCATTATTGAAGTTTGATGAAGTATGAAGGTCCTTAAATACAAAAACAAAACAAAACAAACAAAAAAACAGTAGCTTAACAAAAAATGAAAAGAAGTATATGAAACCTTTTGCTTGCCTTTTAGCTTTTAGTCTCACAGATGTATTTCGGTTACGTTTTCAAGATTTCTTTGAAATCATGGGAAATAATGTCTATAAATAATTCTAAGGATTCTCTTGTACTTGCAAGCTATTAGGTACTGGAACTGAAAAACAGGCCCATGATAGTGTGAAGTTTGCAATGCAGTGCAAATAATCTTTAAAGCTCATCTTCTACCCCTCAGAAATAGTATTCCTAGCTTTTGGCTGTATGTATAAAAACATTGTACACATAGCATCAGTACAAGAAATCTAAAGGTACTGAAGTCTGAACAAGTCTAAAAGAATATGTTTTTAAATGGATGTCTGACTCAATACATATAAAATCAAGCAAAAGTGTTATTGTTTTACATGACAAACTTCTTAATTATTGTGTTGCTCAAATGTAAAAAAGACTTATACGGGATATCATATGAAAAACTGCTTTAGAATTTCTGTGTCTATTTTGAAGTACTTGTGAAAACATGTAAACTGAGATATATTTGTTATGAAACAAATGTACTGATTCTGGTGACGTCATGATGTGTTTAACTTTCTCAAAGAGAAGTTTTTCTGTGTATATATAAAAGACTCCTTCCAACAGAGAATCCAAGCCCTGCTTTTCTGTTTTGTTTTGCTTTATTTTTTCATTTATAGGACCTCACTAAAGGGAGAAGTAGTAGGGTGTTTGGGTGTACAGCTGTAGTGTATAGCCAAGTGTGTCACTAAAAGATGCTTTGGTGCTGGATACCATGTGAGAATATGATGGTGTAGAGTTGGTTTCTATGGAGACCCTGTCTTGAATAAAAGTATGAAAATACTGTATGGTATTCAGAGAATCACAGGGATCTATAGCAGGCTATTTTCTTTTTTTTTTTTATATGATTTTTATCATCTGCTTCAGAACTTCAGCTTGAGAAATGAAGTCTCATCAGAGTTTATGTAACTGTGTAAATGATGCCGGCTGTAGAAGTGTTTACATGACATCGACTGCAATGAATAAAAATATATAAAAACTCAATTACTCAAACATTGCCTTTTAAGTACAGTAAATCAGTGAGCATAACTTCTCTGAAACACCAAATGAGTCTAAATAGGAAAGTTTATAGAATTTGGTTCTTCCAAGCAGATGGTCTAGGGGCTCCTTGGCAACTTGGCACTGTAAAAGAAAAAAAAATGGCCACTGTTCTGGATTTTTTTTGTGTTTGAAATGAGAAAAGTCTATAGTAGTGCTAACCTGTCACTGTCTTAGATGAGGGTGGTGAAGCTTTTGCCGTTTTTGAAAATCAAGATCAAATGGTGTCCAGAAATACATATGTGCTCAGTTCTTTTTTTTTTTTTTTTTTTTTGGTAAAATAGTAGTTGATAATTAAGTATATTTAAATGGATTTTCTGTTCTGTTATTATGAAGGGAAATAGAAGTCCTGAAACTTGAAATGCTTATACTTTCCAGAAGCAATGGATGGAGAATATTTCTAATCTTGTAAATTCTTGTGTAGTTCCGTATTGTATGTTACTAGGACAAGTTAAACTGGAAAAGTGCCTTTTCAATGTCTTCTCTTTCTTTCATCCACTTCCAGTCACCTCTTCTCTAAGGACCTTAAGGCATAGCACAGGTATGTCCGGCTGGCAAGTAGTTTTTGTTCACTCTTCTGCTTCCAGTTCACTCTTGCCAGGACCCCTGATATTTATACTCCTTTTTACTAATCGGTTTTGGAGTCAATCAGCATGTTCAAAATAGGATTATGCCAACAACATACATGTAGGGGATTTACATGGGATCAGACCCCAAAATGCACACACGGTTTGTCTTTATATATAGCTTGGGATTCTATATCAGACTCATAAGAGCTGAGAGCAGAGATGTTGCAGCAGCAGAGTCAAAACAAATGATCAGGGTTACAATTCCTCCAACTCCATCACAGCAATAAAGAAAG
This sequence comes from Microcambeva ribeirae, assembly GCA_035222435.1. Taxonomy (NCBI): domain Eukaryota; kingdom Metazoa; phylum Chordata; class Actinopteri; order Siluriformes; family Trichomycteridae; genus Microcambeva; species Microcambeva ribeirae. The sequence continues at coordinate 8,315 of JAYECN010482056.1, forward strand.
AAAAGCAATGACAGAATTGGATTTTCAAGTAAATATACATAAGAATAAATATGCTCAACTCTGCAATTCGTTCTTTCAGCCTTACCACAGTCTTCTGTTGTTGTAACTGATGGACTAAATTAAATTAACCTTTTACAGATCTTTAAAAATTTGAGTACTTTTTATAAAAATTGAGACAAAGGTCAGTGATTAGCAACATTCCGGTATCTACTCTTCAGCTAAGTACCTATCATCACTTGCTTTATGAAGCAGAGTAAATATTTGCCATCATATTTATAGAGAATGCTATCCGCATGATTATTACCCTTTACTGATATCGGCGAGTTATAAATGGGATGTAGTGATGGAGGCAGGCTATCCTAGTGCAGGGTGAATTTAGGAATTACTTTCTATGTTTTTGTGAAATGGAGCTTATGTTGTGTTAGCACTGTTCTTTTCCTCATTCTCTGCCTTACGTTAGTCACACATTCACGGTCATCTAAATACTCATCAGAAATATGAGTGTACTGGATCTTGTTTCCAATGAAAGACATTTTTATTTGGATTATTTGAAGGCTTTTTATGTTTAACCTGCTAACGGATAGAATTATGGAGTTCTTTTTTATGCCTGATCATGGCAAAAGATAACACACACAGAGCAAGGGAGCTGCTCCTTCCGTTTTCTGCTGCCAATCTAATCGCTTCATACCAGTATAAAGTTTTGTTTGTGACTTTTTTCCATTTTTTTCCTTAGGGCTATTTATGAAGTATATAGTCCACAGCTATATTGCAACATAGCAAAACTGTTAAGAGTTTTGAATAAACAGACTGTACAGAAGGCTATTCACCTTCTGATACACAGGAATTTGTTATTCTAGTCTTGCCAAACATTCTGTTTTACAGTTCAATATAATGACAGAGTTCAAGGTCAAAAAAGACTATTTTGCACACTCAGTCTGATCCTTGAAATACAGCAAGCCAAAGCACTTTTTCCTCACTTTATCAAGGTCCAGGTGCACAAATACCTTTTCATCTAGTATAAGCTAAAGAAACTGGAAAACTTGTGAGAATAAGCTGAAGAATTTTATTGAAAATCAAAATTTAACTAAAAGCTGAAATATTGTCAACACTAGGTTTGACTTTCTAGTACAAGGAAATTCTACAATTTTTAGAACTTCATTCTCAAAAGCAGGAGGACAGTATGAGGAAATGTTTTCATTCAGGACTAAGAAAAGTCACTTAGGCCAGCACACTTCAACAGAGGAAAACTTAAAATCCTTCATCGGAACCAGGCAAACAGACCGTTTTCCTGCGTTTTAGGTACATTCCCTGAACATTTTCCCACAGTAATGCATTTTCTGTCTGACTTGATTTGAAATCTCTGTTTTGTTAAAACTCATATACATACACAAATTTCAAGTTTTGTATTCTTTTGATGAAAAAGCAGCTCACCTGAAAACAACTCACTAGCTATAATCAACCTATGCACAGATCATGAAGCTTGTATTTAATACTTTCAACCTAGTGATCTATTAAGGCTCAATACTGTAAATATCCTTCCATTAGGTGTCCTACTTATGTTAAAGGATACAACAATTACAAAACTTCTGTCTCGGTGCTTCAGGCTTTTGAAGTGGTTTTTAATCAAAACCTAGTTTTAGACTTATATACATGCTTAAGGCTGGCTTAAGGCTGTATGTGAACAAGTTCTTTTACAATAAGTAAAGGACCATTTAACCAATCCAACATTTTTCGCTGAAATCTAAAATTAATTTTAATACATCAACTTTCCCAAACTGTGTGAGTATTATAGAGTCATCAGGGACTGGAATTAAGGGGGCACATGGAAAGGCCTTATCATTCAGTTCATTAACTTCAATAGAGAGAGGCTGTATCTTCTCTGTTTATATTCAAGGAAATGAATGTCAAAGATTGCCATGTGTGTGGTATAAATAAGAAAGGCCACCAGTGGAGAGCTTCAGTTTTTGTGATGAGAACATAAAAGTCAGTTGCTTCTGTTCCAGAGGTGATATTTTACTTAGACGTCTGCTCTGTTTGCAGAAGAAGAGGTAAAATGTCTTTTGTTATTGATTTGCAGACTGAAAGGGTTTGGACATCAATTAAGTTTAAGCCTTTTCAAAGCCCTTCTGTAAACCTTCATGTTTTAATGATAGACTGAACAGTTCTTTGCAAAAATACAATTTAGATGAGAGACAGAGGGAATAAAGCAAACAGAGGGTGTGGGCTATCATGAGAATAATTATATGGTATCCTTGGAGCATTTTGCTACTTGTCATTAATTCTCCTAGACTGTAATTTTACTATGAAAACTTTGCCTTGGGGAAATATATCATGCTGTTATAAAGTCTTCACTGTAGAAGAATGCATTTTTGTATATCACTTACTGGGGAAAAAAAGATTGTGCATCTGACCATTTACAATGACAAAAGCAGGCAGAATTCTAAAGGAATTAAATAAAAGTGTTTTGCATACCCGATTGTTCACTGACCACTTCAACATATGCTCCTTATCTTTTGAAATAACATTCAGACCAGCTAAAGTAAGACCAGTGATGAATATTAGGAATTTTGTTGTAATCACATAATTCAAATAGCGTTGAAAATTAGGGTAACTAATATCTTCTGTTATCATATACTATGTGCATCCTCCAACACTGTTGTTCAGAGAATTCATAGGAAAAACAATCTTTCTCTAGAACTTGTTGTAATCTCTGAAATTTTAATGTTTAATTACTAAATTAAACATTAAAAAAAAAAAAAAAAAAAGAAAAAGACAATGTGCCTTCAGGCACAAACGGGAACACAGGAAATGTCACCTGAACATAAGGAAAAGCCTTATGTGAGGGTGACTGGGAACTGTCACGTTAGCCAGAGAGAGGTTGTGGAGCCTCCAAGCCTCCAACCCTTGCAGATATTTAAAAGATGCCTAGACATGGTTCTGGGCAATGTGCTGAGCAGTGTGAGGGCTCTAAGGACTGGGCGAGCTGGACTAGATGATCTGCAGAGGTTCCTTCCAACCTCAACCATTCTGTGATTCTCTGATCCATGTTATGAATGCCACAGTTAACACTGAAATCAGTCTGACTCTTCCATTACCTTGAATAGTCACTTGAACTCTTGAAGAAAGAGTGCAAGGTACTAAGAAAATAAAAGGATTTATTCTCATAGCCTCGGTAAAATTGAGAGGGTGCAATGTAGTATAAACACAAATTAACACTTCTCCATATGCAAAAGACATGATTTTTCCTTTACAGTGCTATGATACACAAAGGAATCTATTACACTCTAGTAATAGTGACAGATGATGCTATCTAAAAATGTTATTTAATTCCCATTTATTTAATTCTTCACATATTTCCTAATTTAAATGATTGAGTTGACTAAGGCAACAAAATGCAGAAGAAAGCATCCTTAAACTATGCATGGTGAAAGATCTGACGAAGGTTATGTGTTAGACAGAATAATAAAAATGAAGGCAGTGACTGCTTACGTTTTTTCCAAAGTATAATTTTGTGTGCATAAACATATGCTGTTGCCCACTTGATATTTTTGATGTAACTTAACAGAAAGTTGATTTTGTGTGTATTTATCCTATGAAGAACCCATGGTAATGTAATTGTAATATGTAATTAGTAATGTATTTTGGCACAGGCTGTGTGACCTAAACAAAGATAGCTGAATCAATAGAAGGTTTGCTATAGTAAACTCACAACCATGTGTTTAACAAAAATGATTTGTTTGACATTTTTAAAAGTGATAAATGTTACTTAACAAAAACAAAAATATCTCAAATGTCGTACTTAATAGGCATATAGAAAACACTTGTTTGTGTCTACTGTTAGAGGTTCTTTTAAATGATCTCAAAAATGTTACCAGCAGAAAAATATTTTAACTTTGTTTACTTCAAAGGAGAAAATTAATTTTGTTTTCTGTTTGCATTAGAGTGCTCTCAGTACTGGCCATACACAAACATGCATAAAATCCTTCTCTTTAGCACTACAATGAACCAGATTTTTTTCTTCAGTTGCAAGTCACAGTTGCAGTTTAGCAAATGAATTAATACTTTACATTAATTTTCACTGGTCCTTAAGTTTTTCAGCAAATGCTAGAGGTACACGTAGGTGTTACATAGGTAATTTACCTTGTTGAGAATGTTCTTATGACTAAAATTATTTTTAAGCAATAAATGATTATTGTATAATAACGAAGAAGGCTCCTGACTGCTGTTTATTATCTTGTTAGGACTTTTTATGACCTTTTATAGTCATTTCTTAGTGTAGTGAGTACATAAGTGTTATCACTTATGAGTGTTATGCTACGAAATATTTTGCTGAAGTTAAATCCTTTTAATTTTATGCTAAATTTTGACAAATGAGAAATACATATCCTGCCTTTCTGGATATACAATTGCTAGATATGTAAACCAAAAAATAAATATTACCTGGATTAAATCAAGATTTTTCTGCTCCTGAAACCACCATATAGACTTGGCCTTAAAAAATTCTCCTTTTAGAAAGAAAATAAAACCACTTTCACCTTGAATCTAGAATCCTTTTTGTAAAGCAAAATTATAAACAAAGTGGCTGATAAATGTAAATAGATTTTCTGAAATTTCCAAGATTTTAACCAAGGATTAAACTGGTACTGGCTCTCAACTGTAAATCAGTAAGTTGGATACATATTTGCTATATATTTCAATAATGAGGTATCACCTAACATGTAACAATGGAGTGCTTTATTACTAATGATGATACAAGTGGCAAAATATTCTACTGTAAAGTTGTTTGCAATTTTGAAAATTAGGATAAATGCATTTTAATTTGTAAAATAAGTTTATCATAAAAATAACCCTGAAAGAATTAGCAAGAAATTATTTAATACACTAGTTGTTCTACACTTTTTTGTATTTTCCTTTTTTTAAACTCAAGTCAGTGAAGCTGAAACTGCTCAACTGAGTCTGAGTTACACTATTAAATGCCAAGTTACTCTCACAGTAGATTTTTCAATACAAGGACCATACAAAAGCTTTCATAAAACTTCAGCATTTTTCTTTTTTCTTTTTTTTTTTTTTTAGTTTTGTGACCCAAAACAAAGGAGATTAAGGATTGTGCTTCTATTATTTTCAGCTTTTTAAAGTACATTGTGAGCTTCTTATTTTGGGGCTGTTTCTAGTCACTGTCTATTATTACTGCAATGTGAATACTGTTGAGAACAAGGTTCAATTGGCAGGCAAGTTCACAGTCCACTTTGTGGTTGGGAGAAATTATTTCTTTCCTCCATGGATTATTTTTATTTAATTGCTAAAAGGCCACAGATCTGCCATTTCAAATTAAGAGATCTTTCCAGCAGTTTCACCCATTAAAAAAAATAAAAGAAAATAAAAATAAAAATGGCTTTATGTGTCCAGAAAAATCAGTGAACAGTTCAGGCTTACAGTCTTCACACTGCAAAATTTTGTTTCCCTTGTTCAAAGGAAAGGAAAAAGGCAGAGTGGGGAAATCATGGATTTTAGATGGAATTACTGTGTCTCTGCATACTTACAAAGTGCAGGGCAAGGCAATTACTTAGAAAGGCCCATAAACATCTAGAAATAAAGCATAACAGACACCGGACGTGCCCAGTAAAATACAACTCTATTTTATGTTTTACTCGTGAGGAGAACATGTCATACTCAACTGTCTTGATAAAATTAAATGAGTTAGTATTTGGTAGAAAGAAAGGAAAAAAAAAAAAAAAAGCACTTAATACTGTCTTGTAGGGTCAGAAGGTCTAAAATATGTATCTGGAGAGGAAGCAAATCTGCCTGTCTAATCTTTCTGAATTCAGACAACAAATTGCTTTTTTACCAGCAGGGAAAAATTGGTTAGCTTTGGACACAAGAACCAGCATGCTATCAGCAGGGGCAATCACCAAACTCATTGTGCCTTGAAAGGGTTTTGGAGTGTTCTCAAAGGAGTTAGATACTGCCTCTCCTCTCAGGCCTTGGGAACTCCAGGTGACACAGTCTACCTGTTATCAAGAGACCATTTCTGGAAAAAGATTGGAGAGTCATGTATTTACATACATGGGCTAACATAAGGAAATGTTAATGGCATCCTAAATATTTTCATTTAAATGTAGGTATGTAACAAGAGCAAAGAAACTGGTGATTCTTGAAGTCTGAATATGGTTATTATGACCAGAATTTCTAGAAAAGAGCCAGAAACCAAAACATATGGAAAGTTGATTTTAACACTTCTGTTTACATAAGGAAACCTTTGTATATTCCTTCCCTAAAAAATCAGTTATAAAACATCATTGCCCCTTATGTGTCACTCTTTTGAAACTTCTGAGTAGGACCATCCTTTTTTTTTAGTTCTCAGCATGAAGAAGTTGTGTTCAGCCAGACAGAGCATTTTAATAACAAATTGTTGAAGTTCATAAGCCACTTATGAAATCTAAAAAGGAGAAAATTAAAAGCAGAAAATTAAAAGCAGAAGTTCCAAGGTAGAAGTTGCCATCCACTGTCATTCCAAACGTACATAGATCAAAAACACTGAATATCTGAGATTTTCCTTTTATGTCTAATTTGGAACTTAAATGTCAGCTGAACTGAAAATCGGTCGTTCATAAAAAAATGTGATAAAGCTCTTATTGAACAGAAATAGTCACAATTTTATGAGAGTTTTTATGTGTTTTGAGAAGAGAAAGTTAATGTGACCTATATTGAAATAATTGTGAATAGAAATTGCGTATCACTACATTGATCTTAAATTCAGTGATTCTTGCTTGAGTCTGCGTTATTTCTGCAAGGCACTGAGGCTGGAACCTTGCCACTGGGAAATCTCCCAGCAGTTCCTATGGCTACTGTGTTACTTTGCTTGGCTCAAAGGAAAGGAAAAAAGCTATGTGGAGAAGTCATGGATTTTAGCTGGAATTACTCTGCACACTTACGAAGCACAGGGTAAGGCAATGACTTAGAATGGCCCAGAAACATCTAGAAATAAAGTATGACAGTTACTGGACATGTCTAGTGTAGCAAGAATTGCACTGTATGTTTTACTTGCAGACAAGAAAGTAGATAGTAGTCAACCTGAGAGAATAAGACACCCAGTGTCATGTCCACCATGGTGGCACATGAGCCTTGTACATCTGATGATGCTGATGATTTCCACTTGTAATGCCACAAGGAAGTTAAAAGAAAGAGGAGTAGAGTTTTTTTGTGTAGAGTAGTCTACAACATAGTAGAGAGAATTTTTATGAGGCATCTTCAGTACTGGATGCAGTCTGGTTCCAGTTCACAGTATCCACCTCATCTGTTTCTTGATATGCTATTAATACTTGGTGCTGTAATGACTCACTGTTAGGAGAGTATGAATGGCCTGACCTGAAAATGTTTCATCTCCTGGGTATTTTGGACTGTTTCAGCTCAACAAAATACCTTACCTTGTTTTCCTCAGGTTAAACCTCTTCTGGTTTCCAGGCTAGATATTTAATGATGAAAAACAAGTATTCTCCCAGGCAATGCACATCAGTTACATCGGAATAAAATGACCAGACAAGTCACATGACTTACTCGTTTCCTCATTTCTCCCACAAGCACTGTAAAAATGACAACATCCAAGGTCAAGGAAGAATTGTAGTTTGAACATAGAGTTGCTTTGTCATCCCAACTTCAGAAAAAAATTGTCAAAGAAGAAAGCTGTTTTTGTTCCTACTCTGGTCTGAATTCTAACAAATGTGACCTGTCTGGTAGCATCCGACTTACCGTTTTCAGATACACTTGTGCGAAAATAGTAGCTTGCAACTGAATAAGAGTAGTCAAGTTCAGCTGAATTTCAATGATCTTGGTTGGTTAATAAAAAAAAAAAAAAATTAAACGTGCTATCCAAGCCCATGAGTAGATTTATGTCTATGCACTTCCAGAAGTTTGAGGAGCCAGTTTATTGCAATTTATTGGAAAGTAGTTCAGGCTGGAATCAGAAGTTAGTGTTAGTAGATGTCTGCAAGTTACTAAGCTATTCAGAAATATACACCTCACACACACACAAGATTCTTGTGACGATAACCTAGATCATTTAATTGTAGAGGCAAGACTAACATTCTATATAACACTAAGACAGATCAATATAAAAATGTACAGAGGTATTCTTTCCTCTATCCCTCTTACTATTCCACACGCATTCTATAGTTCAAGTGGATGGTATC
>JAYECN010482062.1:0-16497 GCA_035222435.1 Microcambeva ribeirae
TTTAAGTAACAATACTTATTTTGCAACTACAGAACTACTAATATGCCATGTATTTCTGGTAAGCATCAAAGAAAAGGAAACTTTATAAAGTATAGAAAGTTTTCCACAATTTTTGTGAATGTTGTCAAATGTCACTATGGTAGAGGGTTATGTAGCATATTCTGATACTGCTTATTCATCATTCCAAAGGCTGTAGCCTCTAGCTGTACTTCACAAAAAAAAAAAAAAAAAAAAAAAAAAAAAAAAAAAAATAGACTACTGAACAAAAGGTGGATTTATTGTCATATTTTCTCTGAAAAAAAAATAGTTTGAAAGGTATCAAACCATCTCATGGTTGCTTTTGGTTACCAAATTGTTTTTGGATAGCATTTTGGTTTTGTATGTGTTTTGGGGAAGGGGTAGGAGACTATGAGTCCTATTTCATTATTATAACACTCAGGGCTACTCTCCTTTCTTTGCCTTATTGAATTCAACAACATTTGCTTTCTTTGGGAGTTTTTACCACACCACCTGTCATTCACTTGATGCCTCCTTTTGAATTTTGCTTTGGGCTTGACACAGTTGCTTTGATGCTTAGGGAGGATATATTTCATGGCTAGTGTGCACTGAAAAGTAAATGTGTGCTTCTGTTCGGCCATACACACAGCACCGTAGGATGATTACAGTACAGATCTAACTCTAAACATTCCTCTGAATACCATTTTTTTCCTATCAGTTATCCTTTTCACACTCAGCTGAGGGCTCACTCTCTCGCTGAGCTATATGGCTGCATCTATACTACTTACCAATAAGGGAGAGGGTGACTTCAGGTACTGGATACTGCTCTCTTTGAGTGCCAGCTTATATTCAGGCCCTGTTTTGAACCATGTGAGCTACTCTGGATGGATCTAATCCTAAAACAGTTTATATATGAGCCAGTCCTTACCAAGAGAGCCATTGGCCCAGCATGTCCCCTCTTATTCTATGGTGGGCACCCTGCACCTCTCCCATGCTAGCAAAGGACAGCTTAGCTGAGTCAGCATGAGTTGCTGTTCATGAATAAGATTCTAGGTAACTCCAGAACCTCTTCTCCTACTCTGTGCCTATTCCTTTTTTTTCTTTTTTTTTTTTTTTTCCCTCTTGCATTTCTTTCTATAATCAAGGAAGTAATTAGGGCAATAATACATACAAAATGAGTGAGAGAAGATTACAAAGGATTCTTTCTCCTTGGCATTTTTGTTTATTCTTTTCATCTACTTCACCTAATTCCTGTTATCCTCCAGGCATTTCTGAATTGTTTAGAGGCATAATTAATGATTCAAATCCTTCCAGTTGTTACATGCATGTGGTCATAAATACACACTTCAGTGTTCTTCAAAGGAAGAGCTCTGGTGCAAATATGTATACACACAGAGGAGGCAGTTCAACCAGCTCTTCTACTATGTTAGGTAACAACATAATTTTTTAACTTTTTAATTTTAACAGCAATTCCAGTGCTTGTAACAGAATCCAGCATACAACAACCATAAGACTGTGACACCAGAAAGCTGGATAAAGCGGCAATCAGAAGAGGAAAAGTACTTTTTTTTTTTCCTTCTCCCCAGCAGGAGAAATGTTACAACCCATTGTAGCTCAAGGGCAAATTGCTCACCCACACTGCTTCCTTCAGGACTGTTTTGAGTTTTGGTTTCCTAAAAGGGGGTTTCCATATGGAAATTGAAGGAAGAGCTAATTTTATAGCAACAAGGTTTTGAAATGACATAGTGTGAATGAAAACATATATAATATGCTGTTTTAATTGAGATATATCAGATAGATCAAGACTTCTAAGATTAAAAAGACAAACTGAGTATAGTATATTCTGCATGTATGGCTACAGACTGCATGTATGACTGGATCAAAATTATCTGCTAAGACTAGGCGATTTCGTTTTAAGATCATAAATAACTATTTTGATCAAAAGGTTGGTATTAAATATGTGTGTATTCATTCATAAAATGATACAGTATCAGATTATATTATTTTGTGCTTTTTATACGTCTATTTAATATGCACAATAAATGCCTATGGGATCTTAAAATAGGACAAGATGTTATTTCCCCAGCTAACTTGATATCAAAATTACTCCTCATGTCCTCATCCATTAAATGAAGTAGTATGACCAGCCAAGACAAGTTGATGAGTGTTTAGCTGTAGGGAATCCTGATTTCCTGGGATAAGTCCACTGCAAGAAACGTCTCAAGTTATTTTTCAGGCTGTAGGATCAACAGGCAGTTGGCTTGGCAGGGAGGTGGCTCTGGAGTGGCAGAGTTAGGCCTTAGTGGTCTACCAAGGCTTTAAGAGCCACCTGACCCACTGCATGGGGCAGTCACCACCATCAATTGACCTGGAGACCCTGACATCTGTAGGCTTGGTAGCCTGTCACAATAGGCTTTGTGAAGCAGATTTATGTTTAAATAATGTGCTTGTGAGTGTTTTGTGTTTCCATTTTGATAATTGTCATGATTCCTTTTTTTTTCTTTTTGGTTAAAACACGAAACAACAACAACAAAGAAAGGACTGAATAAACCAACTAAACCACTTTACCAAGCACTTGCTTGTAAACATGCCAAATATAATATCTGAAGATAAAATGACTTAATACAGGTTTCAGTATTAACATCTGCAAAATTGCCGCAACTGCACCTACTACCAGGACCAGCTGTTTGAAGTCCACATCTGGAACAATAATTATTTCAAACCACACTACATGCAGAGGAGTATACATTTTCTGTTCCTCCTAGAAGGCAATAGCCAAATCCATTGAGAACATTCTGATATTCAGGTATACACACAAGGATTTTTTCTTGTATAGGGGTTAATTGCATGTTTACGTGTGCAAACTTGTTTGAGCACACACATGTAACGAAACTTCTTACAAGGTATAGGGGTTTTGCCAATAAGAACACCGAAACTTGTGATTGTGGAAAACATACAATTGATTTCCTCTTAGCTAATGCACTGGGAATTAATTGTCTCAATATGCCAGATGTACAGCATGATGCTTAGTTTAATGAAATTATGCACATAGAATGGGAAAGAAAACTAACCCCCCAAAGGGTACGGTTTAAACTAAATTAAGCCATCAGCTACCTGCAGTCATGTAAGAGTCTTCAGGAAAATTCCCATGGTGTGGAGAATTATTTTTTGTTAATTATATATTTACAAATCATTTTATTAATTACTTTTTGTTAAAACAGCATTTATGGCTTTGTCTTGATTAAATATTTGCTTCCCATTAAGATATAGAGGACTGGACCAGAAACTGGTACAAATTGTTAGTTTTTCCTTTGATATATACGAATTACTTCAGACAGCACATCCTAGCAGTGAAGGCAGTTGATAGTTGTACCTAGAAGTCAAAGTGAAGATACTTTGAGAAGGAAAATTCTCTTCTCTTTGAACTTGCATCAACAAAACATAGAAACTATTAAGTTCAGAGGAAAAGGACAGAATAAGAAAGAGTGCTCTCTCTGAACACGATTTTTGGCTAGGATGAACTTGAAGATGATCAGCTGAAGATATTTTGTAGAGCTATGAAATTTGTTCTGAGAAAATAAGAGAAGGACTGTATTTATGACAGTAGGTAAGAGAAGATACAAACCCATTTTCACTATGAAAAGGTTTAGACTTTTTTTTTTTTTTTTTTTCAAAATTAAGCAAAGTGAGAAGAAAACAAGAAATGCAGTAAGGTCACTGAGAAGCTAATGCATAGCCTAAAGAATATGCTCTAGAAATGAGTAAAATTTCTCTGAATAATAATAACTTAATAATGTCTAGTAGTTCTGCACTAATAGAGTAGTCATTTCTTTTTTTATTGACTCCTACTGCATTATAATATAGATTCCATATACCAAGGACTGTAGGATGGAAATTTAATCTGAGAAATTTAATACCATTACTGAAAACCTATGTAAAATATCAGAAGCGGACAAGTTGTTTGCTTCTACTATTTTTTCTATGGAATCAGAACAGATTAGCTGTTAGATAAAAAAAAAAACTACATTAATTAACGGTTTTATTTATCTTCAAATAGGACATGATGGAAGTGAGTGAATCTATTTATTGCCATTTAGTACTGTGAAATTCTGGGTGGTGCCTCTAAGGGGATGAAAATAAACATCTCTGAAGCCATATGGGGCCATCAGTGTAAACTTTTATTATTTTTCTTTTTCTTTTTTTTTTTTTTTTTTTTTTAATCTTATCTTTCTAACTCTCATCAGGCCAAAATGTCAGTTACAACTTTTATATAAGCATTTATTATTGTTAGTCACTGATGTTTGGCCAATACACATCACTTTCTCTTAGGATTTATATAGTGTTACTGTTGGCAGTGCTTAAACTCCAAGATTTACTAAGAAGCAGAAAATATTTGTGTGGGCTTGTACATTTCTTTTCCTCCAATTTTTTTGGTCATGAATGAAGCTGAATTTTGAATATCCATAATTTTCTACAAACCTCACTGAAAAATGATATTTCAAAAAGATTTGTTCTGGTTCAGAACCATAGCAGATTTCTGTTTGGCTTCAGGGAAGGTTGCTCAAGACTAGATTCAAACACAGAATAGAAGTTTCAAAAGTTTTATTTGGATTCTGCACTATGTCTATTTCTATTTTAGAAACCACAGGAACTCTTTTAGGAGCCTGTCCCTTTCTCTTTCCTTCCATCCTATAGAAGTTGGAAATCTGAATGCACCTGTGATGCTGGGATACCTCTTATGGTATAACTTGTAGGAATACAATCCACAAAATGGTCTAAGATGATAGTCAAAAAGTGGCAATGCTTTCCTTTTGCTTCTTCACATTCAATATCAAGTTGGAAATATGTAGAATAAAAATATCTTCTTCCATGGGTTGAAATGATGCAAAGATACGCTTGAAAAGAACAGTACTGAATAAAACAAGTCCCAGAAACTAATTTCTGAAACTCCTACCTGGCAGAAAAAAATAAAAGCATTATCTCTTACCAATTTCAGAAAAAAACGAATGGTTAAACTGCAATTTGCTCCTTGACAAATAGAACTGTATGAATACTAAATGAGTACTAAGTGTTTTTTAAAGTCCCTATTAACTATTTGTGGTAATACGCATTCAGATTGCTCAGCAGTGATTGGCTAAAAACTCAAGACCTCGGGATCAGGTCCTTTATATTTACATAAGATGGCTAAATCCAAACCTGGGACTACAGAATTTTTTTTATATATGAGTGATTAGGGTATAACTGAAAAAAAGAAAAATTAAGAAGATAAACTTTTGTTGAAATTTATTATCTTTTAAATAATTGCAGTCTTACAACCAGTCTTACTTGCCAAAGAGACCACATATTTTGAAAGCTATTTATCTTTGTAATAATAAAAATAAAAATGTGCATTTTACAAAATCATTGGTAAGGAGAACAGAACCTTGAGTACTTAATAACTGGAATACTGTTCAATTTGTTCCCATTCCTCCTATGTGGTAGTCTTTGCAATGGATGATGTCACTGGCATAAAAAAAAAAAAAAAAAAAAAAAAGTGCTATAAAGCACTGAGGACCAATAACACTAGTAGGTCTGCTTACCAAAAAAAAAAATGTTACCTGTTAACTGGTGGTAAAATGAAACAAAACTCTGTTTAACTTATGCTTCATATATGTGTTTGGGAGGAAGGGGAGGGAGATAGGGTAGACAATTCCAGACAATTTTAATTACCTCTTTCTCAGCAGAAAGCCCTTTATTGTCTTCACTGCTATTATTTTCCTCCTTGGAATTACTTTTTTTTCTCATTGCTTTCTTTTCTTTTCCACGTCTTTTTGTAATAAAGCACTCTTGATCAGGCATAGATTCTTCCTGACTGTTCAGTTCATCTGATTCAATGTAAGCAGATGTGCTGTTTTCCAAATCCTGTACCAGATAAATATCATAACATGAAACTTATGCAACTTTTTTTGTACAAGACTGTAATTATATGTTGGAAAAATGTGTAACATTCATGTTGTTACTTACACACGTATCAAAGTTTAGTAAAATTAAACTAGCAAGGATTATAGAAAGGTTACTCCCCATGTTTTAAAATTAGTAGATTATAAAGGAAGCATTTAAAATGGATGTTTTAAACAGATTCTGATTTACTTTCTATCAAAGACAAACCAAAAGCAACACATGGCCATACTCAATTAAATGTTTTAACTTACAAAAGGGAAAGCTTTCAGAAAGCAACTTACTAATAGATAATTAAACGGAACAACCCTGTTGTATCTCCTTTGTTATAACACCAGTAAATAAATGGCAGTAGATAGAAAATGCTTAAAGATGAATATCTAGTTCTTTCATCTAGACATATTTACATTTGGTCCTGACTATCATCGGAGCTAAACAGATAAGAATTAAGATATGGTCAATAGAAACTGAAATGCTAGAGTTCATACAGAATAAATTTGCACTTATGCTGAAAAACACCTTGCTACTTTTGGCAGTGTAAAACAAATAAGCCTTCAATCATACATGGTCCCACTTTAAAGCCAGTACCAACACACCCGTCTCATCTATATGCAAGTACATTAAACTGAAGACATTACCAAAAAAAATACTATTAGTTTGCACTATGTTAAATACAATCTTCATTACATGCCATACTTTACTAGTTACAGAGGTAGGTATATCTTTCTTAAAGAGAATAGCTACTATCTCATCTTTACCATATTTTCATTTTCTTGATTTGGTCCATTAAAGTGTTGCTTCAGTGCTTTCAACAGTTTGTCTGCCTGCAGAGAAATCAAAACGTTATATATTTTGATTAGATATGAACCAAAGATTGCATTAAGTGCCTAGAGTCCTGCATGAATCCATGCAGCAACCTAAAATCAGGCCAAGACAGTAAAACATTTACAGAATACAATAAAACAAAACTCTTAATACATGTCTAGAGCCTCATTAAAATTAGTCAAATCTGAGAACACACTTAAGGCCTAGGCTAGATTTGTAGCCTTCTGGTCTTTCTTCCAGTAAGTTTGATTATTCTTGGATAAAAGAGACTATATAGCAGGCTAACTGAACACAAATGAAATTGCACTTGATTTCTGCAATATTTTTTTCCTGTTTCCACACAATACTACATGCAAAACAGTCTTCTCATCCCTTCTCCATGTTCACAGAGAATAATAATAAAAAAATTCACTGTCAGTGTTTTAAGCTATAAATAAAAAATTTCTAAATGTTTAACTGAACAGGTCAGCATAAAATCAAATCTAACTTAAGTTAGCCACAAACTAGGAGCTGCACACAAAGCAACCCAGAACGACAACCCAAGCAGAAGCCTCAGCAACACGAAGACAGCTAATCCTTGGTCCAAACAACCGCTTGAGTGGTGGATTTGAGGTTGTGTCTTTGTTTTTCAAGGCTTTGTGCCCTCTTGGCCTGACTCCTGCAGGTGGAGTTACCGGCAGCGCCTGCTGAGCTCAGCCCAGGTTGGACCACTGTCAAGTGCCCGGAGCACCCCAAGCAAAACAGAGAAGCAGGAGCATTAGCTCTTCGTTGTTAATGCCTGCCAGTAAGGCAGCAAACTCGCTCTCGCCCCTGAGGACTCCTCGTGATTATTCTGCTCCCCATCCTGGTAACACCCGCTACCGACGGCGGCGAGAAACAGGCTAGGGTTAAAGTATCGAGCTACCAGCCCCGTGCCGCTGCCCACACCGCCCCCGTACTCGGAAGGGACCACGGCTTCCTCATGGCGGCGACCAGAAGCAGAACAACAGCCGCGGGGTTGCCTGGGCGCGCTGCCCCCAAGAGCTCCCGTCCCGTCCCGTCCCGTCCCGCCGCGCCTCACCCGCAGGTTGGCCTTCAAGCCAGCGCCCTTGGCTATGCGCTGAAGCTCGATGTACTTCAGCGAGTCGAGCTGCTGGAACGAGGAGAGCGCCATAGCGACACCGCCACCAACCGCCGCGCCTCGAGCCTCGCGCCCAACGGACAGGAAGCCCCACCCGCCGCCGTTCGAACGGGCCCGCCGCGCCCTCCCACTGGTGGAGCCAGCGGAGGGGGCGCGCCCGGCGGCAGAGCCTCCACCAATAGTGGCACGGACACGGCCTTGTGTTTTTTTCAAACACCATAGGCGCTCCCGGCAGGAAGAAACCCTGCCCCCTGCTGCCCGATTGGGCGTTGGAAGGAACGCCCGTCGCCTGTGGACCCAAGCGGTGGGGATTGACGTGTGCAGCGCCCAGTGGCGGCGCGGGGCAGCGCGCCACCCTCCAATGGGGAGGCCGCGGAGGCGGGTGCCGCTCTCGAACGCGAGGCGGGAGAAGATGGCGGTGCGGCGGCGCCTGCAGGAGCTCTTCCAGGACCCGCAGCTCGGCGGCGTCGTCACCGTGGAGCGGCCGCCGCCGCCACCGCCGCCGCCTCCTCCTCCTCCTCCCGCTTCCCCGCCTCTTCCTCCCGCCCCCGCCGTGGCACAGTCGCGGCGGCGGGGCCCGCGCCCGGAGGAGTGCGCCGTGTTCCAGTGCCGCGGCTGCCGCGCCGTGCTGGGCGACTCGCTGCACCTGTGCGCGCAGGAGGAGCGGCGCCTCGGCATCCTCGCCTGCCTCCGTGAGTGCGGCCGCGCCGGGGCCGCGCGGGGCGCCCGCGGGGCGGCAGTGACGCCCTCTCTCTTCGCAGGAGTCACCCGCGACGTGGCGTGCGAGGAGTCGCAGATGATCGGCCTCGAGGGAGCCCTGCTCGGCTGGTGCGTGGTTTTGCCAGCGTTCGCTGTTGTTTCGAGAGGGGAGCCCCCGAGCAACGCAGGGAAAGCCGGGCTTTTCTCAACGCCTTTAACGCCTTGTCTTCCGCTCCTCTCTTGTAAAGCAGACGTGCTGTAAACTAAAGCGTGTCCTTTTATATGAAGAAAGTAACTTCTGCTGTCACGCTCGTTAGGCAATCAGTCAGAGATAACTTTGGTAACTCTGGGGTGTTCTGAGGAGAAAAAAATAAGGCATTACTTGACGTCTGAAAGAAACGCTACCTGTTTGCAAATTTGGTGAGAACTAGGAGAATGAGTGTTGTGTCTGAATGTTGTTTAAAAGGTTATTTCACAACCCACAAGGGTTAGATATTTTTTAAAAGAAAAATTTACTTTTTTTTTCTCTGCATGAGACAATAATCCATTTTATCAGAAGCTTTTTTTTTTTTTTTTTTTTCTTTTCATCTACCTATATATCTAGAGGTTTGGGCACAGGCATATTGGACTTTTTTTACTGGTTAAGTCATATCTGACTAGTATAGCTTAAACTCTTTGGTGGTGATGAGCCTTGTATATTCTTCCTTGATTGCAATTTGAGTTATTACAGAAATTACTTCTTACACAACATTCCCAACTTCTCATGTCCCCCTTCCCTCTATGGTTGTTTATATACAAAGAACAGTAAAATTACATGTTTTGTTTGCTGCTCTGGTAAAACTGATCTGATGTCCTCCGATTAACTAGCAGTACGTATGGTTTTTAATAGCTTTCAATTAAATGTATGGTTTTCCATTTCTCCTTTCAGCACTTTCAATGCATTATCCTGCCGTTCATGTGGCTTGACTGTGGGCTTCGTTCTGTATTCCGCTTTCAGTGACCTGGCTTATCTGCGAGGCTTCTTCTGTTTCTTCAAGGACAGCATCCTTTGGTGAGTGTGCTCTTCTATTACAGCAAAAGACGTCACAGGAGTTTGCAAGTGATTAAAACAGAGATGTTTTACCTTTGACTGAGCATGTTGGTGCACGGGTTTTAATGTTCTTTCTATTAAACTTGCTCTCATTGGCACAATTCCGTTTGCTTTGCCTTACACTTGTAATGTGTCCTCCTGTAATTTCAAGAATTTAATTTCATTGTTTGCAGTTTGAAAACTACTTCCCTTCCAGATCCACTTCAGTAATGCAAGGTTTCCAGACAGTTCCATGGTAGACTGAAGATTTGATAATAGAAACTATAAATTACATTCAGTTGATGATGAGAGATCTTAAGTTTTTAAAGTAAAACTATTGTTGTTTTAAATATTTTCACAATATATTTGACTACTTTTGACAGGACTTCTAGGATTTGCTTTAAAATCATCTTAAATAATCTGTTTAAACAATGAATACAACCGTGTTATTTAGGAAGTGTTCTTTTCTTGTCTTTCTCCTTTCCCTGCTTGTCTTCCAGTTACCTCTTAAAAACCAAAATGATAATAGAAGCCTCTAAAGTAAAATTTCCTGCTTTGAGCCTGAAGGAAGAACTTGCAAAAGTAAGGTTTTCTACATGACTTTTATGTGTATGCCATCTGTTTTTCCATTGTCTTACACTCCCTTCAAAGCACCTATTCCATGCTAAGTAAAACATAATATAGCAGATGACTATTTTTAGGTGTACTTTTAAACAAAGATGAAACAGTCTGTCCAGATCTTGTCAAAAAAATAAAAAAAAAATCCTCTGGCTTCCCAAACTTGTAATGCATTAAACGGGGGAAAAAAAAAATGTGGTCTGGCTGCTTACTTAGATGAAAGATTTCCATGCATCTGCAAAAGGGGTTGTGCTGTTACATGTTGATCTCATGTAACACAGGCCTCCAATTTGAGTGCTAAATTTGGCTATGCTAAACAGTATACAGTATAGAAATATGCCATATTAGATACTAATGATACATTAGAGCCCAATATCATTTTCTATCTTCAAAGTCAGCAGTTTCTAGCTACTGAAGGTGGATCTTTCAAGAACCTAATGGTTACACCATTTTTCTGTTTTTGTTTTTGTTTTTTTTCTGATTTTTTTTTTCCTAGCTAAAAGAAAAGCTTGTGATGGTCCACATGCGTCTGGAATTGCTGATGAAGAAGCTGGAGGAACTGAATCAAAAGAATAATGTGGCAGAAAAGCAAAGCACTGCATCAGATGCAGCTGGCCTCATGCCAGGATATGCAAAAGTCAAGAACAACAAATAATTTGCCATTTTAAAGACCTACTGGAGTTGTTTCTGCATCTCTGCAGGATTTTTTCATTATGATGAAATAATGCATCAGAAAAGGTCAGCGTCTTATCTGTCACTTATCTGTGGACAGAAAGAACTTACACTGAAGTGCTTCTCTGCAGCCTAGGGGGAACACATGAAGATCTTAACATCCTGAAGCTGTGCTGTGAAAAACAAATAGCTCACTTATACAGCACAGCACTCTCTGAGGCAACAGAACTACTGCTGTGCTTCTCCCTAACAACTTTAGGGGAAAAGCTGCCTTTGAAAAGTTGAACTCAGGAGTTTTGGGGACTGTATAAAACATATCAATACGGTGATAAACAAGAGGAACCATTATAAATTAAACCTTACAGAGGTCTAAAATTTTAGTCTTTTCACATACATACAATGTTTATGGCAGCTAGCTGTTGGTGAAGTGGCTGTTAGCTGCATCAGGTATGATTAACAGTTCCTGCATTCTCTCAAAGTTTGTTCTGATTGAGTTATGACACAGAATATCAACAGCTATTCTACTGAAAAAAGAGCAGGGCTCCTTCGTTAAGTTATAGTACTATATGCTACCTGAATGACTATTACTGCTAGTTTTAGATCTTTGACAGGCACGAGTGCAGAAATGCAGTGCTTTTCAATGACAGCTAAATTGAAGATATCAGAAGTAGCTACTTGAAATAAACATTACACTCCTGTAAGACACTTCATTCTCTGTAAACATAAATGTTATCCTCTCTCAGAAGAGCTCTAGCACCCTTATCCAAGGAAATGTTCTTTTTAGAGTTGTCATTGTATATTCATGTAAGGCTGGAATTGCTGTATTTGATTACTTCTTATGAGAACAAGGATTATTTTTTTAATAAAGATACATTGTGCAGTGACCTCTGCACTAGGTTTAAGGGCCCACTGGTATTTAACTGAGGTCTTGTGACAAAACTCATGTTCCCCCATCTCAGGTGAACATTTTCAGCTTTTCACTTTTGTCTTACCTTTTAAGTGGCAGCCCTTTTGCTGCATCACTCTAAGACACATAATTGATAACAGGGCTATTTACTTTTGCCCTTTTATACTGATTCCTGCATTGCCTTTTTTTTTTTTTTTTTTTTTTTACTATATACTTTAAATCTACTCTCTGTAATGTAAGTAGTGGTAAAGTGTCTTGCTTAATGTTTAATATTCTAGATGCAGGAATCATATTCACTGAATTTAGTTACGTGTCCTTAAGTGGAAAAAGCAGCTGTCAGTTATTTGTTGTGATTTTTACCTTTACTGTTGTAAATAAGAAACTTAATTAAAAAAAAAAATCAGAAATACCTATTATACAGATCACGTATACTATCCTGTGAGTCTTGAGTTAATTTCTTTTACTTAGGTTATGTTTGCAGCATAGATCATCAGTTTATATTGTAGATGCAGATATTGGCTTATTATAAAACACTGGATTCATGATCATTCCTTGCATGAATACTTGACTTGCTTGGCATGATTTTAAGCATTTAATATGTGCTTTTTTAAATAACACCCGGCACACTTTCTCAGGTTAATGTTAAAGTACATTTCACTAACCTTTGGAACTAGGTTTGTTGAGTCTTCCATGTCTAGTTGTCAAACAGTGCATTTCCTCAGCATCAGCTTGAGGTTCCTGTTGGCACTAACAGCACAACAATGCTGAAACTGAATTCCTGTTTAACAAACAAACCACCTTAATTTATGAAATGTAAAATAAATGCAGTTCAATTCTCAACAGTGTGAGGTAAATATTTACTGCGCTACCA
The DNA here is from genome assembly GCA_035222435.1 of Microcambeva ribeirae. NCBI lineage: Eukaryota > Metazoa > Chordata > Actinopteri > Siluriformes > Trichomycteridae > Microcambeva > Microcambeva ribeirae. Next base: position 12,716 of record JAYECN010482062.1, read on the forward strand.
TGTTAAGGGTGCATTTTGAATTACATGATGCTTAATCTTTGCCAGCTAAAGATTTGGCTTTGGATCCCTGTCTGGCCCATATTTATACTTCTCTTAAATTACAACTGGTTAGTGAATATTTATTTTCATAGTGGAATGTAATCCCTAGATAGGCAATATGAGAGAGACTGTATGACAGCAGCTGAACCAATTTGACTCAGGAAAGACAGATTCTACTTATATGAATGCCAGCTGCTTAAAAAGCAAGTCTTGAGATCAGGCCACAACTATTTTTATTCCCATGTTTGCAAACCTGCAGCTGTCTTCTCTGGAATGCTGTCCCCAAAGACAAAAGTGAGCAGGCTGCTGAAGCAACAGTCTTGCTGCCATCTCCTTCACGGGCCAGCAGGAGGGTTAGCAATGCAGAGCAGCAGGGACAGGAACCCAGCCATCTTAGCACGAGGTGCCTGATACACTGTTGCTGTGCTATAGCACTTCTGAAAACTGTTCTTGGCAGCAACTGCGGGGAAAGTTATTCTGCCTCTAACCAGTGGGAATTCAGGGAAAACACAGTTGATGAAACAATAAACATGTATGAAGGGCTTTTTTTTCCTCCAGGGATTTACTACTGTTTAGTCAAGCTTTTATACATACAAAAGTTTTCTACTACCATCTGAAGCAATCCTTAAACCTTTTATTTGGCAAGTTGCCCATCTTAATATGATTAAAGTGACAATCTTCCTTCGCTGCCTCCAGGAAGTCAAAAGAAGTCTTCTGCTTGAAGTCTCCTGTAACAGCTGGACTGAAAGCACGTATCAAGTGTTCGTTAGTCCAAATTCCTAAAGTTTGACCAAGTTACAGAAAGTGGCAATGTGTTTTAGAAGTAGAAGCAATTACTATTTCCATAAAGATGCAGTGTGTAGCAACTTGGTTAATTTTTCTTTTGAACAAATGACACATCAAGTTTTTAGTGCATTCTCAGCCTGTGCTGCTTTATTGCTTAAAAAAAAAAAAAAAAAAAAATGTATACAGGTGCAGAGTTTCCAAGTTCATTTTTAAACAGTTCCTCTTTACAGTGTCAAAAGAATAAAATATTATCTCGAAATCCCCGAAGATGCATAGATATAAAAGCAAGCTGCCTTTTGGAAAAACTTCAGAATTCACAGGGAGACATTCTTTTACTGTTACCATGTAAAACATGTGTGCAATACAAATACATAGTTAATAGTGATACCAGTAATTTCCTCTACTCATCCATGTGAGCACGCCCTCAGAAGCCCCGTCTAAGAAGCATTCTCTAACCTGTTTAAGTATTAACATAACTGTTAAGAATCTGTTACTTCTGTCTAATAGTTCTCTGCTGCTCCATCCTACTTTTCAAAAGGAGGAGAGCTTCACTGGAGTCCTAAAGTACCTTGTTTCCCCTGGTATGGTACTGAAGGGCATAAGCATGAAGAATGGTTACATTTCACGTGAAAGAATATATATTTTAACAGGGTTTAAGACTATGTGAAACATTCCATATTTGCTAGGCTTTAGATGGCCATGCTTAACCACTAGGCTAAACTTGTTTTACAGTTTCCCTTTTTGACTGAAGTTGTCTCAAAGCATTCATTTAATCTAGTTTCTGATACTACAAAGCAGTTATCTTTTCATATTCCTATCTTCATTTGGCAATTTTTGTGTATCTCTAGGAAGAGCATTCATAAAGAAAACATGAGCCCTGTTCTAAACCCAAATCATGGTCCTTTGTAGCTGGTGGCTAAAATGCGTGAATGGGACTTAACTTGACGCACAATCTCCTCCTCCTAAGATCTTACTCTTTCTATTTAAGAAAGAAGGCTGAGCCTCAAGAACACAGAGGAGTATTTGCACAAGTTAAGCCCTCCTATAAAACTAAGCTAAGCTGTAACTGTGGCATACGCAGTGGCCAAACTACTACTCTACTTGTTTGAATACTTCCGACCAGGAAAAGCATTAGTGAGATAGGCTATGCCACATGTTCTATGATATTTTTCATACTGCCAGCTGAAATTCACTGCATCACCCACTAAAAGACTTGGGAAATAATACAGAATATACACTGAAAGTTTACAGAAAGATGGCACCCAATTTCCCTTTTATTTAGTAAGTGAAATAAAGAAAAAACACTATATTGCAACTGTGTTGCAAAGATAAAGACCTCCAGTGATCAAATCTCATTTTCTGTTTTTAAAAATCTCTTTGTCAAAGAACTTAAAAAATATACAAGATAACCAGTATTTTCAGGTTCATTCCTGCAGATGCCATTATTGCTGGCTGATACCAGTATGCTTCAGTACAGCTGCCTGTGTGGCTAGTTACCTGAAAATACTGTCTATTAAAAAGCTATTCAACACCTGAAATATATGTACTGTGCTTATTGATTTCAGTCTTCTCCAAATAATTTCTTTCACCACATCCAAGCCTTTTACCTACTGTCTGGCAAATAACAACTTAATTTGAATCTGTTTCTGTTACTCTATTTCTTGTCCCCCCCCCCCCCCACGAGTTGCACCCCTCTGCACCTGGTGAGAAACTCTGCACCCCTTTCCTTGCTACAGCCGCAGCAGGTGAGACACCCCATCTCGCCCGTAAACATGCTTAGTTCATGCCCTGCTTTGTACATGCCCAGGGCGCTAATGTGAACCAGCCAAAAGGTTATAAAGGCGAATTCTGCTGATGCTGGTTCCCAACTTGCCATTTTGGTGCCATGCTTCTGTCCCTATCTGTACATTCTGCCCCCTCCTCTACAGGGGCAGTGTGTTCTCTTAAAAGAAAAATAATAATAATTGAGAATCAAAGCAGGAAGTTCAAGCTATTGGTATATTAATTCCTATTGCTTCATTATGTATAAATGCATATCTCAATTTACTGGTAATAACTACATTACACTAGACATTTTGAATCATGCATAATTAGAATACTAGCTCTAAGATTTGGTTTGTGGGCCTGTGCTACTTTCCTTCGGTCCTCCACCAGTTCTTCCTTCTAAGGCAACACAAAGTAGCCTTCTTATTGAACTTGTAAACCTGCTCATTTGGAAAGGAAGAAGAAAAGTGACCAGGATTTACACACTAGATAGTTATCTAAATCTTTAATAGTAGATGTATTAAATTGTAGAGAATCCATATTATAACCTGGTACATAGGCTCAGTGACAGAAATACACTCTTTCTCTAAAACTACTGCTCAGTAGAAAGTGCAGAGCAAACTGAAAGAGTTCAGAAATCTGTGATAGTTACTGATGTGCACTAATCAGTTAAGATTCCTGGTTCCATTGCTGGCATTTGTGTGCTAGTCAAAGCGCTGCAGGGGAAATATGCTAGATCATTCACTAGAAGAAATCCAAAGATACCTAACTTGAACTGCCCTAATGAGCTCTGTACCTGAACAACAAGCAGGATTACTAGGTTCTGAAGGAAGACCACATAGTTTCTTAGAGAAGTGGGGAAGCAGATATTTCAAAGATTTGTTGTTCATCAAAATTTGTTCTGCTTTTCAACATCTGGAGTACTGTGTACAGTTCTGGGCTACTCAGTACAAGAGAGATGTGGAGCTGCTGGAGAGAGTCCAGCACAGGGCTATGAGGATGATCAGGGGCCTGGAAGATCTGCCCTGTGAGGAAAGGCTGAGAGCGCTGGGCCTGTTCAGCCTGGAGAAGAGAAGGCTGAGAAGAGACCTGAGCAGTGTCTATAAGGACCTCAAAGGAGGCAGTGAGGAGGATGGGGCGGCCTCTTCTCAGTGGTGGCCACTGATAGGACTAGAGGAAACGGCCACAAACTG
>JAYECN010482067.1:0-16496 GCA_035222435.1 Microcambeva ribeirae
GTTGGACTAGATGATCTCTAGAGGTCCCTGCCAACCTTAAGCATTCTATGATTCTATGATTTTATGATTCTATGATTCTATGATCTTTTGGGCAAATACAAACCAAAAAAAATTAATGAACTTAGTGGCTTTTTGAGAATTAGTATTGATACTCAGGCAAATCTGTTTGGAAAAATGTGTATTGTGAAATCACATCTGTCCCATAAAGAAATTACAGACCTGATTTCTTATGCTAATTAATGTTTTTTCTTCATGAAACTATACAAGCCAATTTCAGATATTTTGAAAGTCCAGCCTTTTGAAGTTAGTACATCTTCATGAAGTAATAAATATCTCCTGTGTGACAGAAAATCCTACCTGCTATTGCTTAGAAATTTAGAATTATAAAATAAATATTTGTATATATATATATACAGAGACAACACAAACATAACTGCTTTCATTTCATACTTGTGACTGATAGGCAGTGATCTCTTTTCTGAAAGTACCTTTCTATTGACTTCAAAGAGTTTTGAATTTTGTACAAGAAGTACAGATAACTGCCTCTTTCCTCCATGTGCTATAGGGATTTGAATGATTAAGTTATAATTCATTGATAGCTTTCAACAAATTCAAGCATTTACACTTATATTTGAGAGTAATTTTGCATTTGCAATGCACACATTAATGGATTACACAAAATGCACCAGACTGAGCAAGTTGGAATATGAAAAAAAGCAACTCTAATCAAGATGTACAGGAAATGTTAGCACACTTCTAATGTTAAAGAAACTCCTTAAATTCACCTGAAAAGAAAGCAGCAAAAACATTCAAACTTTGTGAAACAGTGCTGTACAATTTAGGGGGAAACTAGAACGGATAACAATAGCCAGATGCCAGAGTGTTTCTGGATGCACCTGTGCAAATAGCTTTTTTCAGGGTGCTAAATATAGGAGATGCATTGATGCTTGATATAATAAAAGATCAGACCTTTTACTTCAAAGAATCTAAGGGATATAAATAGGATGTGAGAAAAAAAAAAAAAAGTGCATGGATGTGTGTGTGTGTGGTTTCAGTTTATAAAGATGCAAGTCCTTTTGACGCACAAAGGGATAAATTACTGACAGTCTGTAAAGCTAAAAGGCAGGAACACTGGAAACATGAGGATACCACATATCTCTATTTTCCTTATTGATATGTCTGCAACTATATCGTGGGTATGCTCCCTAGATGAACAGACTGCCTACACTTAGGGCAGATATGATTTCAAGATTTTTTTTTTTTAATTTATATAATCCTTTCTCTTCAATTAGCAAATCAGACCATTCCTGGGAAGTTCCTGAAAAGCAATTCAGCCTGATGAAAATAAAACAGACTATCTAAGCTATCTCGTAGTTTTGTGGAAAGAGCTGCTTTTGATTTGGTTTCATCCTGTGACTAAGGGTGTGATCAGTGCAGCAAGCCAAAAAAAAACACAAACCCCAAACCTTCATCCTGTGAGTATTTGTCTGAAGTCTGGTTGGCATGGTGCATTTACTTCTAAGTGGGAATCTGATATAGTACATACTCAGGTATGTAAAATTTGTAAAATGATTAAAGTATCTTCAATGCCCAAAACACTTTATTTCCCTGTATCATTTAAGCAATATGCAGGATGTGGCCAAAAGAAAAAATACTTCTTCATAAAAGTCCTGTGCAGTTTTTGCAGCAATACAGGTAGATGATTTAAAGCAGCTAACAGCTAGTGAGGAATATGGGTAGACAGTTCCAGAGTCAGATGACCTTTGACTGCCCCTGTGATCCTGGAGCTGCCGTTCAATTTTCCATTTCAGCTTCACCTAGCGAACAAGGTCAGCTCATACATTCTGCAACAGATCAGTATCTTAGATACCTGGCCAATTCAGGGGATGCATAGAGTTCCCTTACATAATCATTGTCTCTTCTTTTTGTTGTGGTTTTCTTTATTTCCTTTATTAATCTACTGTTCATTGCTTTATTCACCAGGTATATTCAAAAGACATAATAAAAGGCATGAATTTAGCAACAGTTTGGTGACAGTTTTAATGATATGATTACAGCATCTTTTAAGCTTATTTTTAAAGCTTAAATTCCTCACAGTTCCTGCAAAAGGGTTGTGTAAATGAAAGTTAAATTGTTGAGTGATGAGGTTGTCATACATCACTTCTGTGTGACATAAAATCATTGTGCTGTTTTCTCATAGGCTGTTCTTTTATGAGGCTGAATTACATCAGTGCTTCACAGAAAGCATTTTATCTGCAGTACAGTATCAAGAGGCACACACAGTGAGAAAGACAGCAGTACCAACATCCACTAGGAAATGGTGCTTCTTAGGTCACTCCTATAAGGACACACTCTAAAATGCCATTAAGGACTTGTTAAATTTTGAGCATCAGTGGCCCCACTAAAATCCAGAGGGCTATTTTTGGTACTCATGTTTTTCTGGAGTGCCCGTGTATTTGCAGGGGCAAAGACATTTAGAAGCAGCTTTCTTCCTCCTTCCTTCTAGCAAATTTCTCTCTCTCAGTCTTAAAATATACTAAGGCAACAGGCTCAACTCAGCCACTCACTCCCTTTCAAGCAATGCAAGGATGTCAAGGGCATTAATCATCCTGCTCCCTTACAGCAGATAGCACTCATCTTAGCCTACTCCTGTGTTCTGAAGGCAACTGGGTCCACCCACTACAGAATCACTATAATAATGCTTCTCAGCAGGATGAACAGGATTTTTGTACATCAGACTGATGCCCCTCTCCATGTAAAGTCTCTTCCTTCCAAGACTCAACTTGCGCTCCTATACCTTCTTATACAATTGCGCTTTCTGCCCAGCCAGTATTTGTTCACCACTACTACATGATGCACACAGAACACAAAACCATAGCTTCCCTTCATGCACCAGTAGATCTTCAGAGGGTAGGGGAGGAGAAGCTATCACAGAGTGCATGAAGTTCATGTGCAGGAACAACTTTATGCAGCTATAACAGGCGAGGGCAGGGAAAGAAAGATTGTTTGCATATGTCATCTATGCTTCTAGAGCTCAACAATGCATATGAGCTAATTGCAACCTGTCCTGCACAGCTAAACTGAACTAACAGAAAGAAAAAAAAAAAAAATGTTTGGTGATGTGTTATTTACACAGAAGTCAAATTAAAACTGTTCAAAATGGACATAATACCAAAATGACCTACTAAAGCTCAAATAGTCAGTGATCTTGCATTTTTAATCAATACATAATCATGAGCCAAGGTCATGTTTCCAATGTAACATACAAATTACATCCCGTTTCCTATGAGGGAAAAACAGGTAAAATTGAAGAACAAATACAGAAAAAAAAACAACAATAAAAAAAAAAACAACAAAACAAATCTGCTACTGACTAAACATTTTTGCTCCCTAAGTACAATAGCCTGGGCTCCAAGCTAACAAATCAGGCTGATCTTCTATTCCAGGTCTTATCTATGATACAGGTAAGTTTGTAGGTTGGAATCTACTGCTCTAGATGCTTGTAAAAGTAATCATGTAGAGATCTGGACACTTGCAGAACAGTGTGTTAAAGAAATCTGTATTATTTATGGTGGTGGTTGTTATGTCTCCACTGCCCTGGGCAGGTGAGTGCAACCATGCACAAAATTCACATGCTCTATGATCTGTCCGACCTCTGACCTTAGGAAACCCTGCAGAGTCACTGTATTGTCATGTCTAGTTGGGAACTAAACTGTCAAGGGTCCTTGGCCTTGAAGTACTCCTCAGAAAAGAACATCAGTGCAAGATATTAAAAGGCAGCACAGGAATTTTACCCAGCCAGGTTTTTCAATATGACAATAAATCCACCCTGCCTTTACATGTGGTGCCAGGTAGCTGCGGGCTACCACTAATCCCATTAGGGCTGCCCAACTCATCATCTAAATCTGGTAGGACGCTTACAGCAATCATTTTTGCTGAGCAACCAGTGGAGATATGGTCACTTCAAGTAACTGTCTTCGAGACTGCCAATCTCTCTGCCTGAAGGGATCAAAAACCTGACCAGAAAACAATTTGAATCCTAGTTTTGACACTGCCTCCATGTATGATATTAGACATATCAACAGTTTACCACAGGGTGTTGAGTAGGTGATTGTGGAAAAGAATAATGAATCATTCTAAAGTCCCTAGACACTAAAATGCTAGGAGTTATTAAGCTCTGAGAGATATCTGGGTGTTCATGAGGTCTGAACTGTGGACTCTTGCTAGGTCTATTTTGAGAATAAACTCTGCCATGTATGAAATAATTTAGAGATATTAAGTGAGAGACATATTGATCAAAGACAAATTTTTGACATAATGGCACCAAATCACGTTTAATTTTTGTTTCTATGTGCTGTATTATTACATATACTATGCTCCTATATTCTGTATCGTATATATTCATTTATATCACAGAATCACAGAATGGTCAAAGTTGGAAGGGACATCTGGAGAACATTCGGTACTATGTTTTGTTCTTATATGCCATAAAGAAGCTCTGTCTGATTTAACATGATTATAATATGTTCTATACTATTACATATGCTTTGCTCCTATATTCTCTCTCCTATATACTCATTTATATTTCTCTTTATGGTTCCTATATGCCATAAAGGCCTGTCTTATTTAGCAAGATTATAAAAGAGAACCACCAGTGGTTCTACCTTAACGAATTTTACTTTATTCAGGAATATTCAGGAAATCTGAGAGATATGACTAGCCTTTAAAAAAAGAGTGTTCTCCATGTGCTTCTCTGAAGGAGGCTAAGGACAATGGATCTACTTCTCAGAAGATGAGAAAAATGAAAACTCAAGGGGAAAGATATTCTGCTGAGCATAAGAGGGAGGAAAGCAGAAATCTAAAAAGCTAAGTGTGAGAAAAACTAAAGAAACAGAAAGGGAGGATTAAGAGAGTAGGAGAAAAGTGCAGAACAAGAAAATGCTTAGAGTGAAAACTGTGTGATGGGAGAACTGTGAGAAGCAAACGCAAGTTTCATGTCCTCCAATCCAACTTTGTGCTCACAATAGCTTCAAATGAGGATTAAGCTGTTGTGCTTCACTGAGACTGATAGATATTTATAGAAACTTATTTGTCCTAGTTTTGCAGCATTCATGCAGTTTTTTTCTTATTTTAGAACAAACAAACAACGACAACCAAAAAAGTTTGCTCTCACTGTTAGCATTCCATGAAGTTCTCTTTGACTTTTTAAAGTGATATTTTGACATTAAAATATTTTTAGTGACTTTTTGAATGACTTTTACAGAACACACAGAAGTTTTCGATAACATTAATAATGCTAATGTGTTAACTTTTGGACCACATTTCAGTGAATCAAATTATTGATAGGCTAATTATTATTGTTAATTATTATTAATCTACCAAATTATTGATAGGTTAATTTTTAAGAAGTCATTTTTTGACACTAAGAATGGTGCTGCATATTTTTTTTCAGAGAGGAAGATTTTAATTTTACTTTTTTTCATTTTTATAGTGAATAAAATTACTATTACTGTTCAAAATAGTTTGTGGAGAAATAGATGTATTTCTATTATCTCTTAGTAATGACCTTGACAAATATAAAAATTATCAATTTCTTCAATGTATAAAATTTAATTTAAAGATTTGTTTTAAGATTTCAATCTCATGTCTAAAGTGATTTTACGTGTCATATAACAGTTTTTCATCAGAAATTCTGTTTTAAACTTGATGATCTGTTATATCCTGTTTTAAGAATCAAAAATGGATGGGTATTCATCAGGAATCATTAGTATTTTTATATGGAACATAATCAGAAATGAAATGAGTGTTTTAAGTAAATTTTACTCCAACAAAATAGCTCAACAATCCAAAGGAGAAAACAAAGCTACAAAAAACAGAGGCAAGAAAACAGGTTGTGACAGGTGATTTGCATGAATGACAAAGAATTTAGTACTGACTTCAAAGATAGGTGAGATTAGAAATGCTGAATTTGTCTTTGGCTAAGACTCTGGCACACCGTTTTGGTATTTGAAAGTCTATTTTGGGAAAGATATTGCTCAACCTGAATTGGGACTGGTAAAAAGCAAATTCTGTAGCGGTAGATAGGAGATGAGACAGGGAATGAATTGTGGGAATGACAAAATTGGGGAAGTGCAAGTAAGCAAAGACAAGATATATAAGATGTATAACAGAGATCGAGCAAGTTATCTCACGTAGATGAGCAAGATATAGTGCTATGAGAGGTTGGATGAAAGGGCGTCTATAATAAACAACAATATGATAAATCAGGAAAATCATAATTCTTGTTTTCTATTTAGGTGATTTATGACCTTAGAAGCCTGAAGACTCATCTTGTTATTGTTGCCATATGGGGACAGTGTGGGAAAGCTCTGTGCCTTATTGCTTGTTCTGCTATGAGGATAAGTAGCTAGGACTTCTGATTTATTCCTTGTATTTATAGCAGTAACTTGTGCTGGACCGTGCTGAGAAAGCATTATCTAAAATGATGTCTAAAAATTAATAATATAATAAATGACCACTATATATTTTTGCATATAAGGAAGAAAAAAATGAAGTTACAATAGCTATATCAGATATGAGAGACACTCAGCTCTTTGGATCCTACTTGAAAAACACTCTGCTTTCCTGGCTGTGCTTTTACAGTCTTGGCACGCTTCCTCTGCCAACTGACCCCTTCTAGTTAGTCTGAAATATTATGAAGAAGGAGACAAATGTGGAAAGAGGAACTGAGATAAAGATAAGGCATAAAATAAAACTGCAAAGAAACAAGACAAAAAGAAGACTGAAAACAATAGAAAAAAAATCATACATCTCAAGAAAAAATAATTAAACTAAATTAACTAAACAATATCTTGCAAGTCCTAGGCAAGAGAAATCTGCTTTTGTGAGAAAAATCTTCATGACTTTTTCTCTCAGCTCTCAGGATCATTAACTATGTAGTAAACTCTGATACTGTATTGTTATAGCCCTTGGTTTCTGCTACCCTACAGGGATATTTGTTATGAGAATATATGAAAATATGTTGTGCTCTGTCAGTTTTATGCTATGAACTCCCTGAGTATTAGGAATTGAGGGCCAGTTCCTTAGAAGTGGAAACTGTTGGAAATCCATTGATTTCACCAGCACTTCTTTCTCAATTGCACCAATGAAGCCCAGACCTTGTGTTTTCTCCTTGCTGTCTAGCAATCTTCTTGGCACATAATGTAAAAAATTATAAAAATCAGAACTGTGACCCTCTAGAGGATATTGTCCCAATCAGGAAAAAAAAAAAAAAAAAAAAAAAAGAAATGTACACTGTATAGTTACACTCATTTTTTGCTCAAGATAAAAAAGGGTTTTTGTGTCTGGAAGACAAAATACAAAAATGTACAGTAATTTACTCTATCTACACCAATGTTTAGATGAGTGTCTTCTGTAATTTTCCTAGATTTCCCATTTAAAATTCTACTGTCAAAACATTTTATCAACTTCTGGACTATCTGTTCTCTGTGAAAAATCTAGAGTGTTTTTCTCCAAAAAAATTGTGTGAAATCATATTTTAAATTGTTTTTGCCCTTCCTTTCCTCTTAAAGCACTTTGAAGAGCTTGGAAATCTTGGAAAAATCTTGGAAAAAGAAATCTCTCTAGTTATTTCATACAATATAGTTATGCTTTCACTCTGTTTTTATAGCAGCTTCCATAATAAAAATACTCACAAATATCCGTACAAGGATGCAAGGTCTTTTTAAAATGTTTTTTAGTAATAGGTGCATTATGTTCATTTGGCACAATATGGGAATATAATCAACCAGGAAATTGAGTGTTTTTCCTTAGAAATACTGGGGGAGAAATTAACAAATTATTGGTGAAACAAAGTGTGCTTTAAGTAGTAATATTTGTGTAAACATCATCTGTTATTTTCCTTTTCTGTATGTTAAAATATAAATAAAGAAAGCAAAGGTTGCTTGCGTTACCAAACCAAATTTTAGGAATTCTGTTCATTAATGGTTTCCATTATCAGAGATAATTTTATGAAGAAAATATACCGAAAGGTGTATTTTACAGTGATTTTATTGTATTCAATTTTCAACAAAAAATAAACCTTAAAATGATAAAACATAAAGAGAAAAGATAACCTTTTTATGGCATTGTATTTTAATGTCTTTTTAGCTATAATGCTAATACAAATAAAGGTCTTAAGATCCATAAAATGCCTTACTTACTGTAACAGTCACATTTGAGGGAATTATATGATTATCATTACAGAAAAGTGACCTTGCCTTTAATGTACTGGTATTACCATTCCCAATGAGGATGACTTCATTTTGAGATAGCTTTTCTTATTAAATCATAATAATTTAAAAGACACCCCTAATTTGATTGTTAATGTAATTTTTCAGAAATTGTAAACCAGTAACTGTTATAATACTGCTAACACTCAAAGCTTGCTTTATGGATCTATAGGTGACCTACTCATGCTATTTACCATGAAAGCAAACAAAGCTGCCCTTCTCTATTTGCAGTGTAATAGACTTCTCCATTTCTGCATCATGAAAAACCAGAGGACAACAATTATTATAATAGCCGTGGTAATAATTTATACCATTCAATGTCTGGAAAAATATAAAGTTAAAGAGTCCTTTAGAGAGTGCAACAGAATACCTTCAGAGGATATAATAGAATAAATGTATAAGCTATATAACTGAGTTTGTAATTTTTTAATCAAAGTTGAAAGATAGCAAAAGCAAAGTCCTAAATTATTAAGTCCTATATTTTAAAATGAATTCCGAATATTTATTGACCTACTTTTTGTATCATTTTTCTGCTATTACCAACAACATAAGTTGACTGTGGAATTCAAAGAGAAGAATGACAAAAACTTAGGCAGGAGCAAGCAAATTCATAGCTATTTTTAGTTGCCCTCAGATACCTCTTGTTTTTGCACCTAAAAGCATCCTTGCATTAACCTATTTCTGTACAGAGCAGAGAAATAATAATTTTAGAGCACAATTTACCTTCCACAGTAACCAAAGGGGCGCACGGACAGAAGGCAAGACAACAGTGTAGCTGCTTGGAATGTAACATAAATTGCCTCTAGCAAAGGAACATAAGGAGCTAATTACCTTGAATGTGAAAACTAATCAATTTAGGGTGATAGCCTGCTTACTTTGTTCACATGAATAGCCCAAATGAGGATATTGTAAACAGTGAGAAGTTGCTGATGATATGGACAGTAACATACAAAGGCATATGCCCAAAGGCACCAGTCTGCAGCCCCAAAACCTATTCTATCTTACCGGTGCTAGGGTTCAGAAGTCCTATGTAATATTACGCTCCTCAGCTGAAACCTGTGTTATATGAAAGACATATGAGATTGTTCTTTCTCATGTATCTGTGGTGACCTGCTGCTTTTCCAGATGTTCACCAATCCAGAAAAGTAGTAGCTGTCTCCCTGCATATAAAGTATACATAAAAACATTGCATGTCATGTGTGGATTTAGCTGGACTCTTCTGCTTTACACTTGAAGAAGACTCTTTTGCACATGCATGATTTATCTCTCTGGGACTGAAGAGGGTTTCAGGCATCTCTCTAATTGGGGTCTGTCATAACCAAATGGGGCTGAATGAAATAAAGAATTGTTTTTGCACTGTGCATGGTTTAGATGTGCAGCTCTGCATCAATTCCTTTTAGATTAGGACTATATTGATCTCCTATTTTTAAAACTACAATATTATTGAAAGGTGAGATTTATAGAAGTTTGGATCAATGTGTAAAACCTTTCCTACTCATCTAGAGAAAAAAAAAAGAATTATTCATTTCCCAGAAATGGAAAACAAATACGATTTTTGTCTTCAAGCTGTTTTACACTAATGTAAGTTGACTCCCCTCAGAAAAGTAGTTTACGTGATCACAAAGAAGAAAAGGGTCAATAAGTCCTGAGACAAATAAAGGAAATGTTAACGATACTCCATGTGTCCATTTTTTAAAAAAATGTTAGGTGTATTATCCTAAGTAGGTTATCATTATGCATGATAAAGACTGTTGCTATATCAGCCTTAACAGGCTGGACGAGTCTTGCATACCATGGCAGCTGAGACAGACACGTCAAGCTATCGCTTGTGCTGGTCTCCCTCACAGCGAGCACTCGGGTACTGAGTGTAAAATCTTTGTTCAGTGGATAAATTTATTAGCAGCATGGGAGTGCCTATGCAGCATTTACCTTTTCCCAGTTGCTAAGCTTGAAAGGAATGGCTACTCCTTCTCTACAGAATATACTTTATAATGGATAGGATATGAAATAGACTGCCAGTTTCTCAGATGTCTGTATGTCTTGTCCTTCCCTCCCACTTCTGGTACTTGCCAAGAATAAATCCACTATTGTAATTCTTCTTTTTCTTTTTTTCTTGCTTTTTGATTTATTTTTGTATGTATAGAAAATTGAAAGATAATTGGCTAATGTAGCGGATCAGGATATAAAAATGTTCAGCACTAAATGTGGAATATGCTTCTCTATTCTGTATTTTATTTCTCTCTGTGTAAAGAAGCAACAGTTTTTCTTTATCTCTCAGGTGAGTGAAGTCGAGCAAAATGCTTCTGAATCTACAAGCTACTGATTAGATACAATCAACTTAATAATATATTATTTTCCAAAAATATAACTTAATTGGAATTACTTGTGATCTTTTCTGATTTTGGAGGAAAAAAATTCATGTGCAATAGTGGTTTTTTTTTTTTTTTTCAAGGAAGTAAAAATGAATTATTTGCAAACAGCTGTCTGCAAAATATAAGGAAAGTGCTTTACTTTTCATTTTTTTATGTAGTGGGCTGTGTATACAGCTCTGAATTTTCACAGAGATTTAAGAATTTACATCAGAAGTTTAATGATTTTTTGCATGTATGGGTAATTGGAGATAACCGACTGTTACATAGTTTCCTTTGATTTGATTTGCCATTTGCCATTTTTCATTTGCCAACTTTGATTTGTCATTAGGGAAGCCATTTAAGTTATTTTTACTCCTGAATACTTCTGGCTTTTGTAATCATTCAGGAAATGTGTATATGCCTTGGAAAGTAAACCATGTGCCCTTCAATTTTTTATTGTACACATTTCAATAAACATGGAAATGGTAGGAAAATAGACCTTACTTTGTGATAAGTTTTATTTAGAGATATGTTCTATATGCTTTGTAAATGTATTCAATTGTAGAGAGATATGGGTAGTAACTGTATTCTTTCTTTCCTTTAAATAGGCCAGGCTCAGATTATTCTTCAAATGATAATCGTATTTTCAGCTCCACTTTCATATATTGATAGTTTAAGATTTCAGTGAGACACAAAGCATATTCAAAAATATTAAATATTTTCCTCACTACCTGAAAGCATCTGCTTCCTGAAGGAAGAAATGGTAACAGACAGAAAATCATCAGCTATAATTTGGAATACCTCTAAATATTTCAGCAGGGAATTTTTGGCTGTGGTAGTCTCCTCGATTTCAGTGTCTTTTGAGGGCAATCTTAAGTCTAGTGGAAGACTACATTTGCTGTGTCACAACTATGGCAATAGGCAGAGCCACAGTTAGAGTGTGGTGGGATGTCCCACACCTGAATGCATCTGCTGGCTTAAATGTGTTGTCAGAATCAATTTGAAGCATATGGCAAAGTTGTGGCATGAAATCAGAAGGTGACCATGGTTCTCAGGCCAGCCAACCAACTAGATCACTGATGCAGACAATACGCCTTTGTTGGCCAACAACTCAAAAGGTTAAGATTACTCATTTTGGATAAGAGTATCATAAACTTGTTTTACAGATTAATGACAAGTTAGGCAAACACTGAATAAAATGTTAATCTTCTGATATTTCCACACCGTTCTCAATTTTACATATCTTTGATGGTTTTCTCAAGAAATGGCATTTCTTGTAACAATGTTGAGTCTATCTGTCTATTCCCAATTAACTTTTGAACCCATTGGCCAAATTATACTAAATGTGATAGTATCAAATATAGTAAGTTCTTCAAAAATTGTTAATTGACTACTGTCTAAAAGTGAACAGTCAATTAATAAAATATCCACTGAGGAAGTGACTGGAGTGTGAACTAAGCTCTAATTAGACATAAGAAATTCCACGCAGGAGAGGAATGAATGCTCCCAAACAGAAAAAGCTTCAATTAGAGATTAGAGTTTAAGATGTTAGAAAATGCAACCATGAGGCACAATGTAATAGGAAAACAGAGTTCATTAGTTTTGCCACTTACAGTACTTTTTATCTACAAGGTAGCTTTCAGACACGGAAAAGCTGTTCTTACAATTAATTTTTGAGTACCCAATCCATAGTGAGCTAACAGTATAAAGTCTTCTGTAATTCAATGTATAAAAATAGAGAAATTAAAAACACCAGCACTGCATGTAAAGTTTTGTATTTAATGAATCACTATTAAATTTGCACAGTCACTAATTGATTACAGAAAATTCTCTTTCTTCATATTATAGTTTCAGTCTGAAAGAGATTTTCCAGATCACAATCAAAAAATATATCTACAGACTTCAGGTACAAAATTAATATTTTAGCATAGAAGTGTGCAGAAGTGACATTTGGGAGAAGGACACAAGGGGACGAGCAGTGGTAAACCATTTAGTTGTTCAATATTTTTTCTAATAAAAAGTCTTTGGGTTTTGGGCTGCAGTAATATAGTAAGTGTTTGTTTATTTTAATTCACCATTTGTTTGCTTTACATAGTATTGCTGACTTCCAGAGTGTGAGAGGATGAATGCAAATCATTTGATGTATATCTTTGTTCTATGGTCTCACTCTGTATTTCTTTCTCATGTTAAACCAAACCTCTGCAGGGAATTGCTTGATTGCAGCACAAAGTTCTGATCCACTGTCATCAATGGAGTTTTGTCATGGAGTCTGATGGGACCATATCTTCCAGGAATTTATATTTAATTAAGGACTATGACAACTAAAACAGCACAGTGAATATACTTGACCTACATTAGGAATAAAAAAAAAAATCAATAATAAATTAATGATCAACAGTAGACCTGGCTACTCATTTTTTAAATAACTTTTGCAGCTTCAGATGTACACAAGAGATCAGTGGATCTTTAGGAATATCTAGAATGGTAACCTTTGTGCAGCTTTTATATATCAAGTTCTTCAGAATGGCATTTCAAGTTAGAACTACAGAGGTCAGTGCTCTGGAATATAGCTATATTTTGTTGCAAGTAATCTTTAGATCCATTTTGAGTCCATCTTTTCCTGATCAGGCAAATCAGTTTTTACCACTTATTCCCACTGCAGTTTTGCCTAGATTGTACCGCTAATGGTCTACAAAACTGTGTGACACCAAGAGGAGTCCTTGACAAGAATAATGAATACTAGGACATCCCCAAATCTATATTTTTATAATGCATCTGGATCACATCACAGATGATACAGTTTACAATGAAATAAAGCTAGCTTGACTCTTCTTTGTCCCCTGGTAAAGCGTTTAACCTCATGGTGCTGAATCTTCTGAATAGTAATGGAACAAAATATTTTGCATGTAGAAAAGTCTGCCTTACTTTCTTTAAATGACTATTACAATTTACTAGTCATTTATTTCAGCTTTATTTCACTTTCAGCTACAAATGAGCTGTTCACTTAAAGTGACATAAATTTTCTGCACAGATTAAAGTGGAAGACATGAGCCATTTACTGCAGAGAAATGTAATATTACAACTATGATTATATCACCCTTTCCATCTCTAAAGGACCTCTTAATATACCAGATTTATTAAAAAGTTCAGATGTTTATCAAAATACCAATCTGCTAGCACAGTCAGTGAGAGGGAGAAAAAAAAAAAAAAAGAAAAGAATTGTCTGGATAGAAGAGCATTTGAGTTGGATTTCAGTGTGCTTAACAGCAGATTTAGGATAATATCTCGGAAGTTGCACATTCTTGTCACTCATTCTTGCTCTAGTATTAGAAACACTGCATTCCCTTGTGCTGAAGGAGAGAACCTTATTATTTCTCAGCCCAGAAACAGAAATAAAGGTGGAGGAAGTCTCTGAGTCTGTAAATCCCGTTGTTTGGATGATCACAACAAGAGCGATAAGCAAATACAATCACACTTTTCCCCTCTTTTTTGTGTGCTGAAGTTTTAAAAGGAAAGTGATTTAATTCTCTGCCCAAATGGATTAGAGGCTTTTATAGAACCACATGATGGTAAATTTCAAACCACACAGGTGCCTAATTCAGAATGGGATTTATTTTTTTCCACATTTCTAAATTTTCTTTCATGTTTTAACTGCACAACACCATGCAAAGTCTACTTGACCAAAAATTGTGTAAGACTGTGGCTCAGTACAGCACCATACAGAAGTGCAAGCAAGCGATAGTCCTGTGCTGCTTCAGCACACAGCAGTACCATTGGGTTAACTTGTCTTGAAGCTCAGGGCTGGTTAGTTATTTGTTTGTGTAGCATGGAGGTAATTGCACTAGGCAGTTCTAATATGTGGCTGTGTGCATAGTGCTTTATTGTACACTGTAGACAAAACTTACATGCCATACTCAGAGATGTGCTCATATTCAGGTAGCAAAATCCTTTAATCAACTTAGTTACATCCCTCAACATAACAACACGTTAGCACTTAGTGGAGCTTGGACTAAATATTGTGATGTTCCTCAATCCCTCTATACTTCTTTGGGGAAAATGAGATCAATGAATGCTTCATTTTCCAACGCTGTCAGAATTTGTGAGTGAGTGTATACAGAAATGAAAAGACTGAGTATAATAGAGATTTTTTTTTTTCATTACTAAAAGGTCATTTACACTGTAAGTCTAAACCAAATACACAGAATACCAGTAATACCAATACATTTTAAAGGACTCAGGGAAAAATGTAAAAACAGCCTGTACTATGTATTAAATCTTTTTGATGAAACCTAACCTTTTCAAATGGAAAGGCCAGCACTAAAATCTGGTTATATATCATACTTGAGGGTATTTGTTTCGCTGTTATGTACAATAGTAATAACCATTACAAAACAAATGAACAAGGCAAGAATTCTTGCCTCCACTGGTCTCTGACTCCCACATTCTGAACTTTTTTTTCAGAACACTGATATAAAATTAAAACAATTGAGATTTAAATCGGCCATCTGTTCATTTCGTTTTCATCTTCTGGTTTAATGGATGTTTGAATGTATGCTTGAAGAAATGAGTCTTCACAAATTCTTATAACTTCATTGTGTTTCTGTAAGTTCAATACTCAGTAATTCACAAAATTTAAATGCTGGTTGCTAAATAGGCAACAAGGTGATACAAGACCATTTCTCTTATTGAACTTCACAACAGATTACAATGTAAAGCTTACTGAGCAACACTGCAAGAGGCTATCAGACCCTAAGGGCTGGGCTTGTTTCACATCATTTTAATAATCTTAAAGCTGAATGCTTCATCAACAGCAGAAACCTATGTTCCCTTTGTAATCAAGTTAGAGACACAGACCCTTCCAGAGGCGATAAAGAGAGTATATATGTTCACAAGGTACCTTCTTCTTTTATCAGTATTGGAATGCTTACATGAATTATTTCAAATGTCTGTATCCACATCTATTATCTATAAAAGTGAAAATTAAATGAGATGAACCCCTAGATAAAACCCAAATAGCACTGCTTGATTTAAGTTTAACCTGGAATTGTATATTGCTAAACTATTTAAATCTCTCTTTACGCAGGTGGGGGGTATGTGCTGAGAAGCCATGCAGCTGCTGCTTCACCTGAGTTGCCTACATAAGAACTCCAGTTTTATTGTGCCTGCTTGTATAGAGATGGCTTTGATAAAAACTTCTGTTGCAATTTCTATTTTGGGATAGGTGAAGATTAACTTCAAGGTTTCTAAGGATATGAAAGGCCGAAACTTGATTTTATCTTTAGAGTGACAGGGAGACACTAACTAGTTAATCTGCTTAGGAGTTGCTTGGGTTCTTTATTGCAAACAGAACAGTTATGAAAAAGAAAAGAAATCTGACTTTATACCTGTAAAAGAGGTTAAAAGAATAACTATTGCTTGACTTATTTGGGTTGCATTTATGTTTTTTTCTATTACTCTGAATTACTTTTCTGTGCTTAGCATTCTGTTTACATGTTAGATGACTGAATGATTTCACTATGCTATTGTGCTATTTTAAGTATAACCCTAAAATCTAATTTTTATGTTTTTGCTGAAAGAAACATTATTTTTTGTATATTATAAAGCAAAATAGAAGAACTGATTTTAAAATCGTAAATAAGCTCCTAACCATGCAAAACTTCAGTCCTGATTAGAACATACAACTACCATAGATGGTTAGCCAAACTGCTTTTTATGTAAAACTGATTAAAGGCAATTATTGCAGTAAAGCATGCAGATTTACAGTTTCTGGTGTTTTTTTTTGTTTTGTTTTGTTTTTTTTTTATGCTGGGATTCTGCATGTTTCAAACCAATCCTGAGCATTAATAATAGAAATATAATATTATAAAGATAATTT
>JAYECN010482075.1:0-16495 GCA_035222435.1 Microcambeva ribeirae
TCTCCAGGCTTCCTCTCTTGTTCCTAGGGCCTGGGACTCTAAAGGGCTGCCCTTGGTAAACACCGAAGCAAAGCAGGCATTCAGCAACTCTGCTTTTTCTGCGTTTTTTGTGAAAATAGTTTCAAAACTCATGTAAGAACACATGTCCAGCCTGGAATTGCACAGAGCTTTCAGGGAGGTGATGGTGCAGGAAACAACAGACAATGAATTAAATACCTTAGAAAAGCAAACTTGTAGGGTGTGAGAATTGTCTTTCCACCTGTGTGTTCAGCAGAGTATTCTCCAGAAGTCACATTCAGCCTTTGGTAGAGTAATAAGGCAAAGACTACACACCAAGGAAGCTCCCCAGTAGTCCTTGCAACAGGCCATAGACAAAGATTAACAGGAGCTGGTTCCCTTACCTGATCTTCAGCTTAATACTGCACATTCCTTCACTTCTTAAATGTCCAATGGACTCATGAATATTCCATGGGATATTAAAATTTAAAATGAAGAGAACAAGACTGTTGTTAAGGGTAGGCCTATGTTCTTTAAAAGAGTAAGTGACCTGTCTTAGCTAGTCATCTAAACTAGTTAAGCTTTTTATAATAAAGATGTAAGAGCTACTAAAAGGAATTAATTCCACAAAAAACAGTGCCTAACTAAAGCATATGCAGTGATTCTTCATCTTCCCATCGACTACAGATGGACCTAGAAAATAAATTTAGACTAGACTTATTAGGCTTTTTTAGATAGCTAAGTTAGGTGATACTAAACTCATCATAAATGCAGGGAATAGACAGTTTCTAGAGAATAGAAATCCTTTTAGTTCAGCTTAATAGGACTGAATGGTCTTAACCTGATCTGCTTCTAAAACAATCTACCTCAGCACAAAACTTAGGTAGGATATACTAGAGAAAGACAGAGCTGTGTCTGTAACCTAAGGTTGCTAGAATTTTAGCTCTGTAAAATATATTTCTGGGAGTACTAGATGGAGCCTGAGATGTAAGAATGCTTATTACCCTGCAGTAAACGTGTGACAATGTGTGACTGGCAAACAGCTTACTTTATTTTTCTTTTCTAGGGAATTCAGACATTTTCTTGTTCTGCTGCAGAATATACTTAGAGATGAGCAGCCAGATGTGTTTTTAAGTAAGTGTGAGTGTGAGGAGGAAGATTGCATAAGACCTCTAAAAATCCAACAACCTGTCTCATAGACAGGTCTCAATTACCCAGGACTTAATCATACTTCTAAAGCTAAACACCTTTGTCCTTAATCCTGAGTCGCTAGAGGCTGCTAGTCCGAAACAACACTTGGTTCGCTGGTTCTCCTGGAGCTTCGCTTCTGTAGGACCAGAGTTGAGAGCTGGGTAGAGCTGCAAGTTCTGGGGCTTTCTGACTCCTAACTGAGCACAGGTGCTTCACAGTGGCTAACTCTCCCAAAAGACATCCTCCAGAGCCTGTCAGAGAGCTGGAGACACAGATATCCTCATGGCCTGCAGTATAACAGAAAGTCTGAAGGCAGGCTGACTCAAACTGGGAGTCAGATGATTTCAGATTCCATGGCAGGAACCTGGTTTATTGATGTGATCAGGTTTATTTTCCCAAATCTAAATAGAGCAAGTACAATGTCAGAGAGAGCCAGGAACAACGAAAATGCAGGTTTTAACAGCATTAGCCCATAAGCTATGCCTGCCCCAAACCTGCTCCACTACAAGTAATATGTCAGGAGTCCAGGCAGAGTTATGAGGATGTCTGCTGTACTCTCAGCAAAGATTTGCTCACTTAAAGCTCAGGGGGTTACAGCAGAAATATTTTAGATTCAAACAATCTATATTTTCTGAGGAAACACTGTTTTACTGGAAAATATCTCCACAGCTCTGGTAGTATATAACCTACTTACACTGCTGTCTCAGCATTATCTGGTAAATGTCCATAGAGGTAAAAACATCTCCCAAGGCCAGATACAGCTTTTTTTTTTGCGTGTGACAACTTGAGCTAGGCTATGTTCTGCTGGGCCCTGGGACTCTGCGATACCAACCCACATGATTACCTCTTTCTGAATGCTGGTGCTGGTATTTTGAAAGGAATTATTCTCCCTCACACAATCTTTTTTTTGTTGAGTACACACCTGACTGCTGTAGTTTAATGCCTGCCATAGCAGTCAGCACCGCACCAATAAAACATATATACTTAAGTGAATATGCTAGCAAAGTCAGACAAGAGTAGAATTTGTTGCTCTTAGCTCAGAGAGCTTTGTTTTCTCATGTTGCAGAGAAAGTTTGCAAATGTAGTATCTGCCAAACAAGTGCTTTCTCCTATTTTTTTTTTCCATCATAGCTCACATTTTCACAGTCTGACTTTCGTGAGCTTTTGACACTACATACATTTTTCAGTTGCTTATGTCAACATCTTGGCAGACTTCTGTGCTTTTTGCTATTTATAAATTAGGGAACTCTTCTAATAGTAATTCTCTTAATATTCTCTCTTGAAAAAATCCGACTGTAAGGAATAGACAGCAATCTTTGCTGACCATAGTACAGTTAAGGAAAGCCCTTTTCTGAGTTATGGAAGCTTAACAGCAGGATTTTTATTTTTTTAACAGATGTGTAAAACTGACCAGGAATTCATTCAGATATGAAGTTTTTCTGACATTTTGGCACCTGTGTTTGTAGTAGTCAAAACCTGAGAGATTAATGCTGTACTTAAGAAATCGAATAAATACTGAAGTTCTAAAATGGCTTTCCCACCCCCCACCCCTATAAGAAGGAGTAGGCTGTCCTTCACATCTACTATGGATAGCTTTGCAGTTTCCTATCTTATATTCTAGGCTCAAATTCTTGATTAAATCATCAGAGCCTGCCACATTACTGAGTAGCTGTAACTCTCTCCACATGAACTCTTAGCCCATGGCACATTCAAGCTAGGCAAGATAGCACTGAAAAAGGGTAAAGGCAAACTACATTACTATGCATTTGTCATAGTGGATATATGGACAGGCACTTGCAACCTGATAAGTGATAAATTTCAAAGCTGTAGTAATTTGACTATGTATCGGAGTCCCCAGAGATTAATATATTTCAGTGCTGCTGGTTTATATTAGAAGCTCTTCAGGCCCCTTGGTCTGGAGCACATACTTTGAAAATATAAAGCTGTTTCTACCTTTCTTTCCCTTTTAAAGCATCTCGACAAGGTACAGGGTTAAGCTCATTGGTATTAACCATGGGAAATCTCTGTTATTATCATTTATTTGGGAATATGAATATTATTTGAAGCAGAGGATGTTTCTTTTTTTTTTCTAAAATGTTGTTCAGCTACTTCACTTCTGCTTGAAATCTATCCAAACATCATGACTTTCTATTTCTAATGATAGGGAAATTGACTTGTGGGATTTTTTTTTAATCTCTTTTTAGAAGTTCAGTGATTCAGCACCATGTTGAAAGCATAAAGACTAAATAGTCAAAGTCCAAATACAAGTCAGGAATACTTCTGCTGTCTAACAGGAAAATTACTGACTGTGGTACATTCACCCCTTATCGACCTCAAATGTGACATATTCCAAACTGTTACATGATTAGATAAATGAGGCTGCAGAGGCAAGAATCTTCTGACAGGAGTTGTAGCCTGCAAAAAAATGGACAAATTTCAATTGCTGAGAGAGTAGCTACCATCCACTTTCCAAAATGCATTGAGTGAATGGGTCAGTATTCTTGAAGACCATAACAAAACATATACTCAAAATTTTAATTCAAAATACTGTAAATACAAGAATTTAATGTATCTCTGTGGATTGCATTCAGACACTAACATTTCCTGGGCTATACTTCAATAGTCACTGGATTATTAAACCTCTGTAAAATTTAAAGAACACAGTCTTTTTTTATTCTCTAAAACATAGAGTACACTGATAGTACACTGATCCCTTCTTAGGGATTCACATACTCCAAACTATCATATAACACTCTCTCGGATATTTCCTTTGTGCCATAATATGTTCCAGGATCAGTATTTCTCTCTGTGCAGACTTCTTAGGTAGTTTTGAATTCTCTTTTTTTTTTTTTTTTTTCCTGTTGTTTAGGTTCACCACAGGTGTTAAAGAAAGTCATCTATACTCTAAAGATCAATGTTGTTATAGGGCTCATGCAGCTGAGAAAGAGACCAGGCTCAGCTATCATAAGACACGTTGCTTCTAAAATTTAAATCAGAAAATCTAGATTTTAATAAATATACGTGAGGTGAAAATGCAAGGAAAGGAAATGCTCTCTATTCTATTATATATATATAAAAAAAAAAGTGTAACTCCATTAACTTAAGCTTCACAATAAGAAAAGACACAAGAAATTTACTCCCTTGGTCTTTACCGTAAATAAAGTCCAATTTCAGCATCAAAAAGGGATTTATTTTTTTTCCCTCAAAGGCCCTAAGTCTAAATTAGTTAGGATTACACATGCCTTTTGCCCTCAGTATATCTCAATACTTAAGAACCAAAGATTTTTTTTATTAAATTCATACTCTTTAATCAGTTGGATACTAGTAAAATTTTTAGCATCTGTCTACTTTTCTCCCCATGATCATCTATTAAGATCTTGATTCTTCACTATACCTTAGTCTCTACAAAGGATATCCCTTATGTGTGATTCAATTTGCCTTTGTACCATGTAGCTCTCAGCTTGATTACTTCTGCAAAAAAGTTCACTTCCCACAAAAAAGAACTCAGTGTGTTTCCTTTTTCCTTTTTGTGCAGAGAATATTCAGACTCCAAACCTCCAAATGATTACAACAGGCTTAACTATGTTTTTTACCTTTTCCAGATCTAATGGAAGCTCACATGTGGAGCATGAGTTCAACATGCACCACAGAGCTACTCTTCCATGCAGATTTGAAGCAGCTCAAGCCTCTTTCCCTTCGGCTGTCACATATTTACATATCTTCTGCAGAGCATCACATTTATGCAGGTAGTCAGGTAGCCCCTTGAGGAACATTGCCCTTTCCAAGGGAAAATTGTGTGCCACTTGGATACAGTGTCCTTGTGCATATCCAAAAAAAAAGTGTGTGTATTAAGAGAGTTAAAAGGTGAAGGGAAGGAGAGGTGAAAGTCTGAACTAATAAGTCTTCAGAAGGGCCTGAGGGAGCCAGAGTCTGTAATACAGAGATGTGATTTCCAAAAAGATGAAAAGGAAGAAAAGAAAGAGGGAAGAAGGAAAGGGAGGAGGAAATACATGAAAGAGAGCATTATGAAAGCTGCAGACTCAACTTGTAGAAGTCAAGAGATCAGTTATGAGAAAAGAGTAAAAAATCAGTCTTCATTATGATCAAGGTTGTCAGAAGTACGGGAAAGAGCAATATTTTTCTAGTTTGGTCTAAAATGACTCCTTATTATATTTGTAATATGATTACAGTAATAGGAAAGTGGGCACACAATATTGCCCATACCTAAAAAACAGCTAAATTGTATTTACAGCATGCATCCAAAAAAATGCTCTATTTTCAGACAGCAAACTGATGCAAAAGCTTTTGTCTTAGTAAACAAAGAAGAAAACCAAATATACAGATTAGTTTTACAGGAAAAAAGAGCTGGATGGAGAAGTGGGATCCTCAATGTCAGCAGCTGGGTTGCAATCCCAGCTCCTCAAGGAACTGCGCATCAGGAATTGGCAGTCTTGTCACACTTGCAGATTCACAGACTTTTTGGAAGCCTACAAGGGTGCACCACCTGTCACCTAAGAGGGAGCTACTACTACAGCATATTTTTTCTCTGCTTGTAAGATACTCAACAATGCTGGTGCTATTTTAAAGAAAAGGTTTTTGTGGGAGAAAATGTCAGTTCATAAGATTTGATATTTTTCGAAAGAAATATTTGCTCTTCATAAATATTTCCAATGAAAAAGTTATTTGTCTCATTTAATGTTTTTATAAATAAAAAAGTGTTTTATTTGAAAAAAAAGTTAAAATAATGTATATCTCAAATTAAAAAAAAAGTATTAAAAAGATTAAAATAATAAAAGCAAAAAACAAACAAACAAACAAAAACTGTGGCTGATACAGTAATACCTGAACTACCATCTTCTTTGGATTTTCAGCTGGCTAACATATACAATTTTTTATATATTTTCTTGAAAGATACAGACATACAGATACAGAGACAGAGAACTGAAAGAGATTACACATTTTTTTTTTTCCCAAGTGCTAAAATCATCTCCCTGTCTTGTCTCCCTGCAAGTGATGATCATTTCTATGCCTTGAAGATAAGGGCATTTACTGATCTTAGAGGTATCATACCTGAATTTAATCTCACTGTTGAGCAGAAATTCTCTCACAATTATCAAAGAAGGCAGTATCACTTAGAAAATCTTCTTAACACTATTGCATATTTTCTACCTCCTAGCTATGCAGAACTGGGATAAATTTAGTGGATGGACATGGCAAACTGGGGAGTAGAGGTGTTTCATGACCATGACTTAACCTGGAAGCCACTGCTAGGAATCTGCAGAGAGAAATAACCACATGGCTGTACAGCTTCTGACATCTACCCTGACTTGTAGCAGGAGCAGGCAGAAATGAAGGCTTTGTCCCAGATCTCAGACTACTAGGTAATTCTAGCCTATCAATGATGATTCTTGAGATTTTTAACACAATGTATATGAGTATATGTGTAAGGGCGAAGAGAATTAGGGTGTAGTTTCTCACTGTAAACACACAAGTCTCGGAGAAATGTTTAAGTACCTGACTTTTGAGGTAATGGTATCTAGTTGTAAGTGCATTCCAATTGCACTTCAGAAATACTCCATGATAAGGACAATTTATCTGAAGAACTGCAGTTTCTAACAGCAACAGGGAAGCTGTAGTCCTCCTCATGTAGCGTCATGCTAAATTTTAACAAGTATCTCAAGAGTGGGATTAATGTTCAGGATGTCACTCCCAGGACTTGTCGTTCAGAGACACTTTGACCCCTCTCTTTGAATCCCAAGATTTGTCATTGGTGTGGGTAAATATGTGTGGCCTTTGGTTGGCATGCTCTAGGAAAGCAGAGTATGCAAATCCACTGCACACAAAATGACATGAAATTTTCCAGTAAATCACTTCAAACTAAATAAGAGAAACTGATGGAAAAAGTCCAAATGCAAATAAAACTCTTCCTTGGGACTGTCGCACACAGGTATAGATTTAATCCCATAGACTAACATGAGGAGCATCTACTGTAGGCACCTATATTCAGAAGCTTGCCACCTCAGGCTGCTTTTAAAGTCAATAGAGAGAGGCTGGCACCTCTAGAAGGAGGGAGTCTGCCTATGACACAGTCCAGCTCTCTCTACATTTAAAAGATGGGGAATGTAGGGCATGTAAACTGTCCTTATTATATGGAAATAACCCAGGATGAAGCTTTTTTTATTATTATTATTTTTATTTTACTTTTTTTTTTCCATTGTAATGCTGAGAGGAGGCAGTCTCCATATCTGTACCTTTAAATGAGACACCAAAAATTAGGCAGAATGAATGTTCAGAACAAGAAACAATCCTAGCACAACCACCAACTCCTGCAAAAAAAAAAAAAAAAAAAAAAAAAAAAAAAAAAAAAAAAAACCCTTGATCACATTGATCAAATTGTTTAGTCAGGGCTATGTGCCAGGAACATTTTAAAAAGGACTGTAGGGTCATAGAGGACAACAGACAACTGTCATTTGTGCTTTCACACTTATGAACACTGGATTAACGCCATTTCTTTCAGGATACATACCTGTCAATAACACCACAGAGCATTAGTAGGAACTTTCTAATATTAACTGGATAGTCATTGTGGGGACAGGCTTGAATCTCTGATCATCCTTTTGTCTCTGACAATGGCACAAAGCAGCACTGAAGATTCTATAAGAAGCCATAAAAGTCTTACCTAGCTGATGGATAATCTTCCTTAGATGCTGAAAGAAAGACCTCTCTCTCTAATCAAGGAATGTGAGGGACATAATCACGGCTTTCCTGTGTCTCAGAAATTTACCTTTTTCTTTATATTACATATAAGTCATGGAACTGAAAATGGAACAAGAAAACACAATATGGTTCTTCAACTGCCTTGAGAATTTTGCAGAATTCTGAATTTCAGAATTCTTTTCTTCCAGAAAAAAATAAAGGAAAAGCTACTGTGAAGGGGGTTGTGGTACATCAGGCAGGGACAGAGTTATTTAACCTTTGGAGGTTAAAAGATTGGAGGTTAAGGATTGGAGTCTTTTCTCAAGGTCCTACATTAACTAAACCATTACTTGTCTTGGCCTAGGTTTGTTGAAATCTTTACCAGGCACAATTTGTGAAGTATTATTTCCTTGGGAGAAATTATTGTCTTGGGATCATTGCAAGAAAAACATGCCTTTTTTGTTTATATGTTTTGTTTTCTCAGTTCTGCTAAGGGTGGCATTGCAGCCTCTCAACATGCTTGTGAGTGGCTTGGAAGTGAAAGCAAGATTGCCTAGCCTATAGGGAATTGGCAGGGATCGGAGAAGGAGAAATTAACAATTTACTAAGCTACAAAAGGATTGATATTAACTAAGCATCTGTTCTTTAAATAGAAAACGTAGACCAAGAAGATAAAACTGGAATAAATATGCTGTAGAGCAATAGATATAAACAAAATTTATCTGTTATAGCAAGAGATGGTACTGACAAAGAAAAGGGATTTGACAATCTCAGAAAACTCCCCAAAGCCTTCAGCTTCAAAAGGAAGTAAACATTGTTAGGAATGAAATTACCAGAGAAATACAAGAAATCAACAGAGCATATCACTACGATGCAAGGCTACATTCCTGCCTCCTGAGTAAAAACCCTTCTTAGCCCCACTAGAGCTGATCAGCAGAACTTACAAGGATTTGAGTTTGCATCAAACTTGTCTTTAATGCACTGATGTTAACTTTTTAAACACTGGACTGCACGAAAGTGCTCTTGATGTCCACTGAATATAGTAATTAAAGAGCCTGAACTCTAACAAACACTGGTGACAGTTTATTTTTCCCTGATAAGAATACCTGAGGGTTTAAGACATTTGTATTCCCTAACTGGATCCATTTGTTTACTTGAAGGAACTAAATAACCAGGCAGGACCTTAAAAGCTAAATGGCTTGATAAATCAGCATTGCAGTCAGTCCAAAGATCCACTTTTATCCAGTGCAGGTAAAGTGATATGTGCTTACAAAGACGCAATGCTTTGACCTTTGTAAAACTAAGTTCAGTAAGGGAAATAAGGAGCTCACCCACCTAACAGCTCAGCCACCCATGAATTACTAACAGGAGATCAGCAGATGCCCGCAATAAACAACAGCTCTTGCAGGCTAGTAAATCGGTTAAAACAGAGGCTGTGTGCTGTGTATTGCACATGCTGCCATGTATCCCTGAATTCATGCAACTGGCAGGTTTATCCTGGAAGAACAACACAGTGACAGCAGAGCTGGTGTCTGTGGATCCATCCAGCCAAGCTTGCGTGGTGCTGTGTCTCAGCTCCTGCCCTTCTCAAGGCAAAGTGATCCATGCTCCACTGATGTGTTTTCATTGCTCCCAGCTCTGCAAGCACTTTTCTCTGGGCTGTGCTCCCTTGTCTAGTGCTGTTATGTCCAGATTATTTAAATACCCCTTGACTGCTGGAAAAAAAAAAAAAAAAAAAAAAAGTTTAAGTGAGAGTGGATGACCAAAGTGACAAACTTGACGGAGTGTCTACCCCAGACCTTCCTGTGCGTTCTGTATGATCTTCAGGTTTTTTGAATTGTAT
Organism: Microcambeva ribeirae; assembly: GCA_035222435.1. Lineage (NCBI taxonomy): Eukaryota > Metazoa > Chordata > Actinopteri > Siluriformes > Trichomycteridae > Microcambeva > Microcambeva ribeirae. The sequence goes on from JAYECN010482075.1 coordinate 9,728, forward strand.
TTGTTTGTTTTTGTTGTTGTTGTTGTTGTTTTTCCCAGCAGTTTTTGGACCTACACTTAGCCACATCTGATTATGCACGGACGAAGCCTTGTCTTCAAAACATGCAGAACAGTTTCAGCCCATCCTCCTTATATCAAATAGCTAACACCATTCTCTTGTTCAAATCTATTTAAAACATACTTCTACTTGCTCTGCAGTCTCCAGGGTTTTGCACATCTGTAAAACCCTTAAGATGCTGGATAAAAAAAGTTTTCATAATGTTAGTAATCAGTGCTACATATCATAAGCCACTATTTTTCTAGCTAAGAACTAGAGCCCTTTTCAGAACAGCAGCTTCAGGATTTCTGTGCTTTTGTCAGAGCTTTCAAAGCAAAGGCCCTTGGCTCTGCAGAGAAGATGCCAGGTCTCAGCAGAGTAGCTAAATAGCAATTATGCCTTATCATACAATCATGTAAGGCACACAGCATGAGCATGTGAGCATCTGCCACCCTACTGTAAAACTGTAAATAAATTATAAGAAAAGGCATAGGGGATGGCATCCTAAATACTTTATAGTCCCATCATTTATTGCCTGTTCTAAAATGTAAAGGAAATGAGTGGTCAGAGCCTGGGCATGCCAAATATTATTGATAATGACAGCAATTCAGGAAGGAGAAGTTAGACTGGATTAAAGTATAATATTGAACAATAAAATGAACAAAGTTATTCATTGCTATGAGCAAACCTTCAGTGCAAGTAATAATGCTGCAATCTGAACCGTGCTGATGGAGCACTGTTAGAGAGTAATAAAGATTTCCCAGTATGGGTTGCCCAGACAATAGAAACCGTCTCTCCCACAGACAAGTAAAGACACCTTCCCCATGAAGTGAAGATTCCAACTGACAACATTAAATATGTGTCACTGAAAAACAGAATTTTATTCCGTAAAACAAATTGTTTTGGTTCCATCTCAGTGTTCAAAAACTGTCAGAATTTCCCTGAAATTGAGAAGCTGTGATTGTTTGAATGGGTGAAAAATCAGAAGGGTAAAAAAATGGTTGTATGATCTTGCCGAGTTTAGTAGTTAATGGGCCATACCCTGCCAGGAGCTTAGTAACAACCCTGGTATCACAGGTAGCTCTCCTGGGACGTGTCTTGTTTAATATCTTTGTTAGTGACCGGGTGGGACAGACTGCACTCTTGTTTAGTTTGCAGGTGCCAGCTAACCAGGGGGACCCAGTTGATAAGCTGGAGAGCAGGACTGGCATTCAGGTGAATCCTAGGCTGGCCAGAGGATGGGCCAACAGGAACCTGATGAAATTCAACAAAGACAAATGCAAAATTCTTCACCTAGGAAGGAAGAACTTGCAAAAACACAGGTTGAGGACTGCCTGTATGGGAAGTAGCTCTGTGAAAAGAGTCTCTAAAGTCTCTGTCTGTGGAAGTTTTCAAGACTTGACTGGATCAAGCACTAATCAGCCTTATCTGATCTCACAGATGACCATAGATGATCATGTTGGAGTAAAACATTGTACTAGAAATCTCCAGAGGTCCCTTCCCACTTGGATATCTTGCGATCCTATGATTCTCTCATTTACAAAATGAGAAAAAAAAAAAAAAAAAAAAAAAGTCCAGTTTCAAAATATATAAATGTTTTTGAAATATTTATTGCCATTTTATTTCAGCCAATATTTCTGCGAGATCATCACATTCTCTGAGGAAGTTCTGATGCTGTTGAGGCAGCAATCTTGGATTGAGAATGATCCTGTAGGAAATTTTCAAATGGCCCCTGTAGGAATTATTTGCAAAAGGATAAGGAACCTTGGTTTGCTGAGTGTTTTATTAACATAGATTGGAAGTGATTTCTACACCAGAGAGCTTCTAAGCTTAAAGACACACAAGAGATTAAGAGGATAGACAGAAATACAACATGGGAGATCAACATATTTAAGAATTTACTTAATTACAACAGCTGCACAACTTGACTGTACCTTACAAGCACTCCTTCTGGCAACATGAATCTCAGAACTGGTTGCCTCAGGAAGTGTTTTTTTGTTTTGTTTTGTTATGCTTTGCTTTGCTTTGTCCTTTTTTTTTTTTTTTTTTTTTTTTTTTTTTTTTTTTTTTTTTGTGACCGCATCATGAAATCTCCAGGTAGAAGAAAGTAACACTCTGGTGGCTGCAACTCTTCTTTATTCTTCATGTGGCCAGAGACAGGAAAAACAAACCAAAGCAAGAATTTGGGATTTTCCCATTTCCCACTTTATGTGCAATGAATGAACTACACAGCAGTTGTATCACAAAGTGGAAAGCAATGTTTGTTTCCAGTGATTTGATGAAAGCAACTTTATGAGAAAAAATAGTGAACTCTTCCTTCTCAAGAACTACTTCAGGGACGGTACTGGCTGGAAGAGTCCTCTCCCCAGACTCCTTCTTCCCTCTCCACCTCTGTTCTTCTCAGCAAGCCTCCTCCACGATGTTTTTCTGTTTCCTTTTGCAATTAATCGGTAATGAAAGTATTCTTATAATCGTATTGAATGGGAGCAAGCAGGAGAGTGACACTCAGGGAGTCACTGAAATATTTAAAAAAAAAAAAATTATTTAGACACCTGAGTTGGGAGAAAAAGTCTTAAGTTTTCTGTATAATCAAAGCAAAGAGGCTGGTTTCCCAATAGGGATCTGACCACCTGCTGGAGGTATTTACCTTCTTTGAAAGTTTCCCCTATAGTCACTGGAAAGAAATAGGTGCTTCTGCATTTTTAGAGCACCATTTAACCCAGCTGTCCTAAATAGCCACTTAAAGATGAGATGAATCACCCTCTGGAGGTGGATATCTTTAGAAAGGTAACTATGCAGACAAATATTGAGATTTAAATACCTTGGGAGATTCCTTGCACATTTTGGATTTATTGAAATAGTCCAACACATCCATGAAAAATACCTTTCAGATTATATTTGTTTAGCTAATACAAGTATCTGAGTAGTCTTTTTAACAGTCCACAGGTGGACAATCATTTATGAGTCAGTAACAGCAGGAGATAAATGCAAGGAAAGAGTGCAGTATCTAACTGGACTGCACAAATAAATTGGTCAATTTTCTACAGAAGTGCAAAAATGTCTTTGTGCCTTACTCAGTAAAGTCTTCAAATGACTAAATTAATTGTTTCATCTATTTATTTTTAAGACAGATCTCCTCACTCCTAACATATAAAAGTCATATAGAATTTACATGTGATATTTTATTATCCACTTACACACCTCTTGCAGAAAAAGCTATCTGTTGCCCATTATAACCTTAACTTTAATATAAGTGGTATTACCAGAAGCTTTGCCACATTTTTAGGGTTTGTTTAGGCATTCCTGATTTTCTGTTCCAATTCATATATAGTTTAATATATTTGCATTGAATGGGTGCATTTCTTTCTACTTTAAACAGTTTCATCTTTTCATTGTTAGATAGTATTTTAAAGAATGATTCAAGCTATTCAGGATTCATTCTTTCAAAAATCAACTTTTTTTTTAAGAAAAAATAGTGTTAACAGAATTCAAACACAGAGCAAATGGATAAGAGAATGGGAGAATGCAGAAGTGTGTGAGCTTAAATGGTACTTCAGTAACTTAGCTATTCCTTTCATCTCTCTAAACAAGTTAAGGCGGAGAGATTTAAACTGATGGTCAGCTTGTCAAAGGCATCAAACTGTTTAGGAAATTGTATTTGATATATGACAAGTTCTGGAATTATATGTTGTGCAAAATAAGGAATTTTGGAACTTGATTATGGTGACAATTAAGAACAGCTATTCTTCAGCAAGAATAACTCTTCTTCTTTCTTAAGCAGCTCTAGAGATGTTTAGTATAACAGTATAAACTTGCTGGGTCTATACGGAGTTGTGTTAGACTATTGACTTAGCAGGCCAAAGCAGCCAGATGCTTGCCTATCTTTCAGCCTTTTCAGGTATAAAAAGGAATTAAAAGAGAAGAATAATTTAAACAGCCAGCAGTCTTACTTGGAGGTTTGAAGTGCACCCAAGGGACCACTTGCCTGAAGGTATGTTTAAAATGCTCACAAGCCCTAATAGTTGCAGTTAAGAAAGCCTTTAAACAACAGGATGCCTTAAATACAGGCATTGCAATGCTGGGCCTTAATTTCCATTGTGAATCTTGTCTCGAGGGATTACATAATTTTCTCAACCCAGATCTTCTAAATTGTGGTCTAAAAACCCAATACCCAGCACAAAGTGTATTAGAACTTAAATAAGAATACATTTGTTTTCAGGAATAGAACTAGTACTTTATGCTAAACACTAGAACTCTGTGACAGCAATACCTGAATAATACCTGAACAGGTCTTATTAAAAAAAGAAAACCTGGCAATGACACACCTACATGGATATGATAACCAGTTTCAGAAGTCATGATGGTATCACACATAGATAGCATCTTCACAAAGATCATCTTTCTTAGAAGAAACTTCACACTTAGGAAAGAAGTTGAACTCGACAGGAATAACTCCACTCTACTAATAACTTTAATTTTGACTCTTTAAAAGTAGACATTGCCCTGGGAACCCATCCTCCCCTGCCCACCACAAATAATTGGCCTGCAATAAAATAGATACTAAAAAGTAGAAATGATAAACACGACTGAGGCATGCAAGTGTGATCAAGGCTGACTGGAGCAGATAGATGAAGGCAGCCCCAGCTACAACCCTTAGGCTCAATAAAAGAGGGAAGTGTCTCCAGGCAGCCTGCAAAGAGAGGGGTGGTATGAACCTTGGGTTTCATGGACCTGGGTAAGCTTTCCTTGCACAGAGCAAAATGGCCAACTTATCTTTCAAAGATTTTGCATGTTTGCTTTCTCTTTCTCATATCTCTATATCTTTTCCCATTGCTCTTTCTGGGTATCAGTTTGCCTATTTTTCTGCATATAGGGGAGAAGAAATTAGCTTTAAAATTGCAGAGAATATGTTACATTTTGCACAAATCTCACAAAAGATCCAGGGCCTTGCTGTAACAGCAGCTTGCAAAGGAAACTTCATATTGCCAAGATGACTGTGGGTGTGCTTCAAGCCAACTGCAAAGACAAGATTGTGAGATCTCTCCTGATACTCTTTCACCATGGGCAGAGAGGAATTTGTTTTCTTTGCATATATCGTGAGTTATCCATATATCCAGGCATAGATAGCTATAGTGGCACAGCAAATATATAATACTAGTTTATACTGGCTCACAGGTCTGTATCCTGCATATTAGGACTTTCCCTGCATTGATTTTAGGAAAAACTGGATTAGGCCATTAGCTCTCTAATGTACCGCACGCTTTCCTGGACACTGCAGAAATGAGTCAAGGTCACAGACTGTTGCATATCCCTTGATTCTATCTTTGGACCAGTGAAATCTCTCTCAGAGGAAAATTATTGTTACTAATAGTATTACTACTAATACTACTAGTATTATCATTTCATTTTTGTCCAAGTACCTGGGTAGCGAAAGGAAATTTTATTTGATTTTTGCATTTCAAGACAGGCTGTGAAGACCTAACTTCAACCCAATTTATACACTTTTTATATTTAAAATCAAGCCTGCTGCCATCACATAAACTCCCTTCTGCTCTTCATCTTTCCCTTTCCTGCACCCTGCCCCCACATCTCTATTTCAATTTCAATATATAAAAAACTTATTTCATAAATGAGAACAGGGTCCAACTGTCACAGACATTCAAAGCATGACCAACATGTTTCACACTTCCTAAGATCCTTCCCATGGGATCCTTGTTAAATACTCTCTTGGGGAAAATGTTAAGGAGATTGCTGGGCTTTTTCTATTTTTTCTTTTTTTGCCTTTTGAAGTGCAGCTTGGTATTTCCACATACTCCACATGTGACAATGTAGGTTTTCTCTCCCTTTCTTCAAGATAGCTTCCCATGACAAAGCTGTTGAAGCGTCCACCATGCAACTTCTCTTACCACCATAGTCATAGGCATGCTACCTTTTATCTATTTTTATCACTCATGGGGAATAGCCACACTTGAATCATGAGCAGTGGTAGAGAAGGTGATATTCTGAATTCTAAGAATCTATCTATAACCATGTCACCTACCTGTAATTACTGCCATATAGGGCCATTAAATAGTATCTCACACTACATACAGTCAGAAGGTGAAATGTGCACAGAAAGGTGTATTTGGAAGGGGAGACTCTTTCCTGTTATGGTTATGGACAATACCTAATATATTATATATACACACCTAATATTTTATATACACACCTGTAACAAAACAAAACAAGAAAAGTTATATAGTAATCACTAGAGATTTTTTGTTATATTGTCATTTGATGTGATCACAGTTTACTCACAATTTACTCTCTTCTCAGGTATGGGAAGAGCTGTGCTTCTTAGACACTTATTTTTCCAAATGATGTACATGAAATAATCAAATTGTTTAAGATTTGGATCAAAACCAAGGCCAAACATTTTCCTCCAAGCCATCCAGACTAAACCTCTTTCAATATGTTTATTGTTTAATCTACCAAAACACCATCAAAGATAAAATCTCCAGTTGTGTTAATTTTTCTGAATGACGCCTCATCTTCATCTTGCACAACGGAGTTGTTTAATAAATTGTAAATGTCTTATTTCACTGAAAGACAAATTTAGCAATATTTTGCAGGCTCAGGGAAACAAGAAATGGATTATGGTTTGTTTCTCCCCACCCTGCCCTTGAATAATTTCCACCCCCCACACACCCCAAAAGAGAGAAAGAGAGGAAAAGTGATGAAGGAAGGAAGGAA
>JAYECN010482092.1:0-16494 GCA_035222435.1 Microcambeva ribeirae
AAAAAAAAAAAAAAAAAAGAAAACAACCCAAACAAACACTCCCCTCCCGCTCCTGCCAATTTATATATGGGAAAAGGGAGTGAAGCAAACCTCTGTATGTAGAGGGAAATGTGGGAAGTTTAAAACAATTTTATGCTTGTGATTTAAAAACAAAAAAAGGGAAATGTACTGGTGGGTTCATTCATGAGAAAATATGGTCAAGAGAAGTAGGAAAGCGTCAGGTATTTTGGATCATGACAGACGAACATGAACATTAAAGCTTATTAAAAGGACAAAATGATACTGAGTCTCAGCCAAATCATCTGCGTTTAGGCAAGTAGGATTTTACTATTAATACACCAAATGGAATGCTGCATTATAAATGCCTTTTCTTTAATGTTATAGATGTTTAAAGCTATTGTGAAGAGGTTTTCATTTTAACATCTGCAAAACAGTAAATCTGCCATATGACAAAGTGTGTTTTTGATGCTGTTTGGAACCAAGTGTCCCTCTGAGCTAGTCATGTAAGTGTAATTAATGCTTGTCTAATTATGTAAATATAGTGTTCTCTTTTCTATTATCTGTGCACAGTAGAGATGAGTTAGTTCTGCACTCTCTTGTGTCTCTGCAACTCCCTTAAACTGTGACTTTCATTAGCAGTAGTTTTCTTCCTCTTGCATTCCCTTTGCTTTTAGGGAGTGGGGATGACGAGGAGGTGGCAAGTGTTCCTAGATAGTCCCTGAAGTTCACACATTACTTAAATGACTAAGAGTGTTGGCGTGCCTGTTTATGTGACAGTAAAATGTGTCGGAGCAGACTGATTTCACACCGTGGTGTATCTAGAGGCCGTTCCCTCGAGGATGGGAGAAAGGAGACAGCGCCACATGTGCGGAACAGATGAAGCCAGGAGTGCTTCATCTGTGTTAGACTCTCCTCTCATAACATCTTTCCTAGCTGCTGTGTTTAAAACAGAAAGCTCAAATGCCAGTGCTCAAACACCAAGATGGTACTCAGGTAGGGGAAGTGCCCCTCTCCTGCTTTGGAAATACTTCTGCAGGGGCTGCTCAAATTTAGCCTGTGCATTAGGCTAAGTCATCCTGTTAAGTCATTTTTTTTAATTGTGTTTCCATCCCACTACTCAAAATTTGTGTAGTTTTAGTTGTAGGTGTATTTTGTCCTTTTTTGTAGTTAAGCCCTTAGTATATTGTGTTCTTCCACTGAAAGCTTCTACGCAATCTTAAGGACTAGGAGTTGTATTTTCCTACCTAAATTTAATGGAGGAATCTGTTTTTATCATGGGACTGCAGGAGCAGGGCAATAAAAAGAGAGTCTAATCTCTGCCTTCCATTCTCTCGCACCCAGCCTCTCATTCACTTCAAGTCACTACCAATAAACTCTTTCAAGTGATGCCCTAAAATTGCGTAGGAATGACTAATCTTCTAGCTTTGGAGTACTTTTCTGTAGACCATCACTGATGAAACTCTAATTTTTACCATGTTAAGGTGATGTTCTGCTCACTGTGCTGATAGGAGGAATTAATGTTTTGTAAAGATCTGCTAAACTCTTAACAAATTCTCCATGCGCAATCTCGTTTACTTCTCTATTACTGGGAACTTCTTTTCCACCTATGATAATTTCTGTACCAAGAACTACATGTGTTCATAGACACTTGAATCTTTTTGCTGAATTATATAAATGATAAAAAATAAAATTTTAAGCAGTAGAAGTATGTTTTTCCGTATTCCTCTAGGCCAAAACACCTGTTGAGTTTCCCCTGTTCTCAAAAACAACTGAGAGAAGCTATGAAAAGGTCTGTCTTTGATGGAAAAAATTTGAGGACTGTTGTTTGGAGAGATGAAAAAGAGGAGCTCTGGTTACAGGTCTGATGCTAATTGAAATTTGTCAAGCAATTTGTATAGAAATTGTTGTTAACAGATGAGAATATGAGTGCCCATCAGATTCATCTGCTTAACTGATTCATACCTTTCAGTGACTTCCATTAACTTACAGAAGTTTTTGTTTGTGCTTTCTGGTTATAAATATCATCATACAGTAAGATAATGTACAGTCTCACAAAATGCTGAAATAGGAAATAATTTACTATCTAGAATAAGAAATAGAAAGAAATGTAATTGTTTTGATAGTCTCCTTTGGTAAGTAAGTTGTGAAATTCTTTCTTCAAAAAATAGTGAATTTGTTGACAGCTTGAATCTTAGAGTAATAGGTCAGTGACTGACTTTTTTAAATTCATCTTCATGGAGGAAAGTGATGGAATTTAGTAAAAAAAAATTACACGATTGCTATTTGTGGCACAGTCTGGTTTGCTTCTTCCATTCTAGCTTATGTGTAATAGTTAGCTTTTAATAATTGTTTTAGCAAGGACAGGGGAATGACCTGCAGCATTATGAATCTGACTGGGAAAGAAAACTTTGGAAGATTACACAGGAGTACAAAGCAGCGAGTGAAAACATCGTGGCTGTGCTGCATATAGCCAAAAGCATTTGTTAGAAGCCTTTTTCTCATGAATTCTGAGGCTGTCTTTGTCAAAGCGCTGGAATTGCAGGAAAGAAAAGCCCCAGCAGCAACACGTGGCACGAAGGGACCCCAAGGGAGGTGCTGCCGTGTAGCTGTTCCCGGGAAGGGGCAGGTAAGAGCTCTCACATCGGCAGCTGCGGTGGACGACGTGTGCGCTTGTGCTCCTTCCACTGCTCCTCTGAGGCTTTACCAGCACGTGGTCCTGCCAGGGACATCCCGCGCGTCGTGGGGCAGCCCGTGCCTGGAGCCGCCCACGGCTCTGCCCCGCTGGGACCCCGCGGGGAGCGGCCGTCATCGGATCCGTCTGGAGAGGGGCCTCGCGGACAATGCCGCGGTGCTGCCGTGAGCGCCGCTCGTGCACGGCACGCGTGCGAATTACCGCGAGCGGCGCGGGTGGGAGCAGTGCTCGTTATCCCGGTGTCCTGGCAGCCGAGCGTGAACATCCCAGTGGCAAAGTCAAAACTGTGAGCTGGTATTTCAAGGTAGTGGTCAGTGAGGCTCAGGTAATCCAAGTGTATAAGAATATGAAGAGACCGGCCTGGAAAGGCTCATATCAGGTATTAAGAAGGAGGCCAGTGGGTTGCCCGGTGTCTCGGCACGCTGCGGCAGCGCTCGCTCGCCGTCTTCTTCCCTTGTCTGTTTAAGGTTTCGGTGAAGCAGGGGAAGAAGTAGATTCAAGTTGGTGGTGAGAGAAGAACAAAGTGAAAATTTTGCTCTCTTCAGCAACTTTTTTTTTTTTTTTTTTTCCAGATATTTCACTCTGTTTTCATTTGCAAAATCCTGATGGAATGATCTTGAAAGAATTATGCCTGTTGCTCTTGGCATTTAGCGATCTTACTGCACACAGTGTGAAGGACCTGCTGCTTGTCCCAGAAATTATAAAATTGAAGGGAGATTGATCTTGGATGTGTTCCAGTGTCGTTCCCTAAACCTTGCATTTTATGAGCTCTCCCCTTTTTCCCCTGATTTCCCTCCCACACACACATGCAGACACAGACACAGACACACACACAGCTTTGGGGTGTCCCACACTCTTTTTGTAGGTCCCACGCTCTTTTTTACATGCAGTGAACATACTACTCAATACAGACACGGCAAGATTAACACGTTTCATCAAATACTAAAGAAGAATTTATTAAAACTAATTTATTAACAATTGGTCTGCCTCCTGACTTAGCCAGAATGATAGTATGTTATTCCTGTTTTAGGGGAATTTTGAGAACTGTGGTCTCAAGTGTGGTCAAAACATTGGGCATTCCTGTTTGATCTATATTTCTAGAGTATACAAACACACATGATAATTTATTTTAAAAAAAAGATTGTGTAGAGGGTAATTGTGTCTTACCATAGAAGTTCCAGAACTGCCCAGCTTTCCTTCTGGCCAAGTCCATCTCATGAGATGGGATAATTCCATCTATAATTCCCTCCTTTCTGTCAAGATCTTCTGGATTTTCATGGTTTTGTTTTTGAATGAAGTAAATGCTTTGACTTTCTTCTTAAGAAAATGGATGATATCATTTAATATCATTTATTCCTAACACCTTTCATCTAGTTTAGTGATATAAATAAATTGCTCACTCACTGATTTTTTTTTTAATGTGTAAATGCAACTTCTGTTGAACAATTATAGAAGCTAAGGATTCCTTTTTGATTTTTGACTCTAACATCTGTAGTTCATATGGGAAGAATTTTGTTAGTTTTTAAATTAGATGAAAAATATGCTGAATAACCATTTTTTGTCTGCCACTGAGTGTGTGTCTTCTGTTGACTTCAGCATGCATCTTCTTCACAAGAGATGAAGTCATTAGCTCTGGTATTCGTCACTAAGTAGTTTCAAGAGGCATTCCTCTGGTTTCCAATGTTCTGAAAATACTCTAGGCCAAACATCCAACTAAAAAAGGTTTAAGTATTTATTTAGTTACTCAGCAGAAATACTGAACACACCTTCTCTCCTATGATATTACAGAATCAGTGTATTATGAGCAGTGTTTTACACTTCAACTCTCAGGTGTGGCTGCTTTAAGAATGTGCCTAAGCTGTGCCCATTTTCAAAGGTGTGTGGAGATTTATTTTCATGTGTTAAACTGACTGTTCTTTGCACATGGATATCTCCTTATTTGCAGGGTCCAGAACTCTGTATTTTCACCACATTTTTTTCCTTTAATTTAACCTGCTACAAACTGGATAATGTTAATGTTTGAGTATTGAGTTAATGCTGACCATGGTCTGTACTTTTTTTTTTTTTTTTCTGTTGTATTCAAATTTGATTTTCCTTTCTTTTTTTGTTTTTTTTTTTTTTTTTTTTTTTTTCCTTTTTCTTTTTTCTTTTAAACAAACGGAGAGATTATATTTTCGGGTCAAACTGAAGATTCATCACAGTATCGAATGCCACCTGCAAGTGCTTGGAACAAAAAAAGAGAAGTACTGTTTAAAATTCTTAGAGAAGCTTTTGAAGAGGGAAGTTGGTCTGAAAGTTAAAGTAGGAGACTAGAAAAGTTGCATATTTGATCTTGCCAGTTGCAGTGCTTACAAAGCCTGTCAAATGCCGGCAGATCTCTGAGGGAGTTTCTAGAAAACGTCTCCGTGATGAATTTACAGAATTACTAAACCAAACCAAGGACAATTTAAGGTAGCTGCTTCAAAGATGAGAGCGGTTCCGTGTATGACGTGAACTGCTCTGGAGAGCTGCTCGCGTTGCAGGTGTCCGGCCGTACGTGCAGCCGGTGACCCAGCACCTCGGCCGCTCTGCAAGGGGCTGCCTCCCTCCTCTCGCAAGCAGCTCCGCGGCGGGCGCCGCTTGCTGCCCTGTCCGGCCCGTGCTGCTGCGCGCAACTCACTTCAGCTCAGCTTCAGCAACTTTGCTTGTCCCCCAAACCAAGTAGCCTGACATCCTGTACACTGGAATAAAGTAGTTATTGTCCTTGCTAGAGACTGTACTAAACCACAGGCTTTAAAACCAGTGACATATTGCCACTTCCTTAGTAAGGCACCTCATCTTGTATTGGGACAAAGGCGGCCTGTTACGTCACTGTCCAAATTCAACGTTTGCGTTTAAAATAAATGAAGCAGATGATTGTATTTTTTGAAAATTAAAAAGATCACTTTATTTTGTGAAATTATCTTAGGCAACCAAAAGACAACACTAAATCATGTTTTCCACCCTCTTCCCTTGCCTATTCCCCTTCCCTGGTGACAGGACAAATATAAATCAGCACAAAACCCATTTCTCAGAGAAATGGAAAGCATGAGGTATTAACATACAAACATTTATCTCTGGATCCCATTTGTAAATTGCAGTTATTTTTTTAAGTTGTAGGGTATATCCACCCCATGTTATGTATCACTGATGTCTAAATTTGTTCATTACATGTGTTTGTAACTATATTTGTGATATCTGCTTAACAAAAAAGCTATTTTTGAGCATAAACACAAAGGTGGTAAGCACGATGGTTATTTATTGTTCAGGCTTCTTAACCTCTCAGAACTGTCTCTACTCTCCATAAGTTTTTTTGCCTTTTTCCCTTTTGCTCAGAGCGCCCTTGACACACAAACAAAAGTGACTGTTGTCTTGCAATGGAAGCGTGCCAAGCTCTTTGACATAATGACAGGTGGGATATTATTTAGTGCTGCTGAAGTTTGGGCTGTATGGGTGCTTTGTTCCTCCTAGATTGTGTTTTGACTTGCATGTTTCTGGCTGCCATTGTAGCATTAACCTTCTTTATTGGACTTGGAACATGCCTGCGAGAATCAGCCTTATAAATGGCAGCAAGGCTTTTTCCTACATTGTTCAGATGTTTCTGAAATCAGTTGTACAATGCGAGTTTAAAAGCTTTTCTTTTGCATGTTTTTTTCCAAGGTAACTTACCCATTATCCTTAGGTATGTATGCTTTGTTTTTCCCTTCACACCTAGCTTGGCATATACAGTCATAAATAAAGTGTTTAAATTCTGTTTTGTTAAGCGGTGTTGTTTAAAACAGTGCTTTTGAAACTGCTCTCTGGCAGTGGTGAGGGAAGATAAGCTTATACAGCCTCTCCTTATTAAGGGTTTAGAGATTTCTTCACTTGTGGCAGTGAGGGAGTTTTCTTGGTGCACATTTGTTATCTTTGTGCAAGAGTATCTCAGCAAGACACAAGCGCTGATGTCACATTTATAACAGTATAAATAGAAAAGAATCATTGGCCACCAGGAGATTAAGCAAATACCATCTTTATTTTAATGTGTTTGTCGTTTCTTTAGGCTGTTGATGCTGTGCAGGGTTCTTGGTTGCTCATGAAGGTTGAGAAGGTATGTCAAGTGGAAGGTCTCCTTCCAGTCAGGAGAGCCGAGCATAAGGAGCTGTGTTAGTTTTCCCTGAGGACCCTCCTACAGGCAGAACTGTGCTTGCCGTGTCCCCGTGGGCGCAGCAGCCAGGCGTGCGCACGCTGCAGCCCCTGGTGCCGTGGCCCTGTGGCAGGTCCGGCTGCCTGTACTGCAGGAGACTTTGTGAACCTCCGCTTCGTCTCAGTAAAAATCAGTCCAAGCATATTGCAGCTGGGCTCTTGTGATCCTTGCCTTAGTGTTGGATCTGAAACAGACGTCTTTTTTTTTTTTTTTTTTTTTCCCCTTAGCCTCAGATTTTCAGACAGGTAAAACACATGGCGTAAAGTGAAATATTATTTTGATTATTCTGGTATTGTACTATTTTGGTATTTTGGAATCTGCAAGGTAACTGGGGACAGAGAGTGATAAAAATAGAGTCCATTTCTCTGTTAAAATGGACATACCATGAAACATTAGTTCAGTGATGTCAGTGAGATGGTAGCAACTAACCGGTAGGCATAGGATGGCTTGTGTTCAGCTTAAGTTAGGTTATGTTGTAATGTTATAACCTAAGTGCCAGATGGATTAAAAAAAAAAAAGAAAGAGTGCTGGATGACTGCAGAGATGCTGCTGGATTTGGTTAATGATGAGGGGCAGTCTGAAATACTGTGTGATTTACTGAGCTCCTGGACTGTGTAGGAGCCCTGGGTATGTTCAGTTCTTCAGTCTGTCAGCTTGGGAACAGAGCAAAGATGAAGCTCAGTAGGAGCTTTTGACAACAAGAGTCAGCTTGGCTGCAAGTTAAGTGAAAGCCTGAGTAAGTAATTCAAAACAGAAACCTCTTCATTTGCCATGCAGGAAGCAGACACAAATATAGAAACAGGAAGAACAGTCTCTCCTGAATTTGTAAATGTCAAGCACAAATGTTGTGTAACATTGATGCTGTGGATTGACGCCAGGTCCGGTAATTAATTCTTGAATCTGCAACATGAAGTCAATTAGTATGTTACTGAATTAGTGAGGAACTGGAAAGAAGGTCCTAAGCGAGGCAGGCCCTGGGGCTGCAGAGGAGTTGTGCGTTGCACTGGCGAGCTCTGGCCTTTGGCAGTCAGCGAATTCGGAATTTCCCAAACTTAAGCAGTATCCAGACTGACTTTATTCGGATTCCGCTGGCAAATTAGACCCCTGTGAAATTGTCTGATCCCTTTTTGCATTTTTGCTATTGACTTGCACATCTGTACCTGTTTATTTTCAACAGTTGTAGCCTAGGAGATGTCCTGTTTGGTCTTTTAGATACCTTACTTTTAGAACGGTCACTCCATGAGCCCCTTAAATCCTATTCATGTAAGATTTTAGACTAAATTTATGTAGATATTTTAGTTATGGAATTTCTGTTGCTAGGTCCCTGAATATCTTTAAATATCAGGACCTTAGTGGGGTGTATGTGTTGATGTTCTTCTTCTGAGATAAGGTGCTTCCAAAGATTAACAGTTCGAAGCTCGCTAATAGTTACTCAAAGCTTTATAGCTTTGGTACGTGTTCCAAGTAACTTCTATAATCTGTTACTCCAGATTACATTACTCCAAGTAACTCCATTTTTTTAATTTAATTGACCTCCTGTTACCATGATGCCTGAAAAGAATGCTTACCCTAGATTTGAAATGTCTTAATCTTTTAAGTGAACAGACTCGTTCACTGTTCCTCTGCTGAACTATCATGTGTGCTAACACTGTATTCACAGCATTTACTGCTCTTAAAATCCACACAACAGGAGAACATTATAGATGCTTTTCAGGATGAGCATAGCAAGTGTTTGTAACTAAATCTGCTGGTCCTCATCCCTCATGAGCTTGGCCTTTACATATCTTCTTTTGTAAGTCTTCCTTATAAAGATGCAGGTAGGCAGATGAATGAATTACTAAAAGTAATTCACTTTTATTTCACTAAAAAATGTGAACTTCTGATGCATTTGTTAGAAGTTGTATGTAGGGTCATGATTTTAAGTTGCTTTAAGAGGCGTGGTATGGAAATCACTGGAAATAAATAACTGTGGCATACAATGAGCTGTGAAGGACCTAGTGGAAGAGCCAAAAGTAGAATCTAGTAGAAATAATGGTCACAAGCTGAATTTAAGACAAAGCTGTTACAGATCAAGTGGTTCAATGAAGGAGCCTGGGTATCTCAGTTAGCTCTTTCGTGTGACCTGTGACAGTGCAAGAAACAAATATACAACACATATACTCTATATCCATATACATATGCAGTATATATGTGAGCAATCAAAAGAGCATTACCATACTAATATGTAAATCACAAGATGGAAAGAGAAAAATACAAGACTACCATAGAAATTTTATAAACAGAAAGATCTTTCCCTATGTCAGCAAATGTGTCTAATTGATTCCACACAATGTGTAAAATGCCAATAGACAAGTTGAAATTAAAAAGCACGTGACAAGCATAAGAAATAGAAATTTAGGTTTCATATTGGCAATCACACAAAAATGCAGTATGCTGTGAATATAGAACAAGATAAACTTACTTCTAAATCTAGAGTAACATGTAAAAACCAGATCTGAAAGGTTTCCTTAAAAATAATTGTGATGTCTTCTAATGTTTATTTTACAAATTATTTCAATGGATTAAGTGTATATACTTAATTTTTGGCAGGATATAATAGGCTGGAAAGTTGACTTGGAAATGCCATCATAATAACTGAGTGGGTGGAGATACCTGTTGTACGTATTTTTGTATATAGTAAAATTTAATGTTTTATATTATGTGGAAAGACTCAAATGTCAGATAATCAAAATATTAAAACATTTTTTTAATCTTCTCAAAATGAGTATAGAAGTGTTTTGTGAAACAATGTATTATTCTGCAAATACTACTATCTAACAGGCGAGTTTTCTTAGTCTCTTATGCCCAGTGGCAAATTTCCTGTTATTTTTAAAATTGATGATTTTTCTAAGGAATTTTGCTAGATATTACTTAATGTTAGTTTGCATGCAACATTTTTAAAATGTAACCTGCTTCTTTGCTCATCAGAATTGTCTCTAAAGAACTTCTGGTACAGTATCTTCCTGACAGTACCTATGTGAAGGTATGAGTGAGACAGATGTTTTCATGAGACAACTATAAAACATATGCCTTCCAGACCAAAGCATACTGTCAAAACTATTGATTTTGGACATCTGACATTTCAAAAATTTGTGGCCATGGATTATAGGGACAGCTATTCAGCCATGCAGACATTGACATTGAAAAGAGCAGCTAAACATCCTTAAAAAAAAATTACAATGCCAAATTCTGGACAAGAGAGATTTGGAATTGGAACAGAATCTAGTTTATGGCCTGTCTGATTTAAGTAGCCTGAATTGAACTTAAGAATGATAATTGCCAGCAGTAAATACTGAATAACACACATTGTTGAAAATGTAAAATAGGAGTTCTCCTTGGAGCTTTGAAATGAAACTTTTCTGCTCATATAGATGTGCATAAAATGATTTAAACACAATTGCATATACAGAACCACTGTAGTAGGGGCATGCTTACTTTTAGGTTAGGCCATAGATGTTTCATGTGTTTGCACTGTAAGCCAACCTCGCCTAGGTGTTTTTTCTTGGAGTTGCATTTCAGTGATTACTTGAGATTTTTTTGTTCAGAGGGGAGAGGTTTTAATCGTGTGATTTGAGTGAGAGTCAGAGGATGAATACTGGGTACCCAAGCTCTACATATGATCAGTGAAAGGAGAAGGGCAGCTGAAGGGCATTTTGGACTGCTCATTTTCAGCTAAACTGGAATTCGGTAGCGATGGGTGAAACACCATTTAAAATTCAGTATATTGCTCAATACAGGAACCTGTTTTGTTCAGGCAAGGTAGGAAAGGATGATACGCTTGCCAGATCCTGGAATATCTACTTTAAATATAATTAATATTAGAAATCTTTATTATATAAATCTTAATATTAGAATTAGAAAAGTATTTCTAGTTAATTATGTAATTTTTCTTTTTTTTTTTATTTAATCCCAGTTAGATTTTTCCCTCTGTGACAGCCAAGTATTAACAGGGAGAGGCAGCATCTTATGATGTTCTGTGATTTACAGTCCATAGGGCTTAAGATGAATAATTATGGGAATCACTTTGAGTGTTTGATTCTTTTCACTGTTTTTAATTAAGTTTTTTGGAGGAGAACATTGGGAACTTATTCAATTTCCCAGCTGATCTTATGAAATATTCCTATTTACTAGGAATCCATATATAATAGTAGTGATCTACTCATAATTTGAAAATTAGAGAAGAATTTGCCTTTTTTATTACACTTGTAATTCAGGCATAAATCTCTGCTTCTATAGCAGGATTGAGACCAACTGTGAATCAGGACCATAAATGTACTCATAAAAAAGTTCTTAGGTTTTCCAACATGTGTTTTGGCAAGTTTATTGTTTGCTTGAAAATTCTCTTTTCTGTTGCTATTGGATAAAAAAGTACTTCAATAATAGTAGCTTTAAAAAGAATTTTCTGTTTCATGCTAAAATCTGGCAGTATTAGACATTTTACTTTATTTCTCTGTGTATTTGTTAAAAACTCTTTTTTCTATATATTTTTTTCATTGTTGTCTCTATATATTTTTCTTTGGCTAATTTGCCTTGTCTTCAAACTGTTTAGTTGTGAAGGCTAAACCAATGGAGAAGCAAAGTCTGAAGAGAAGTCAAACCAATCAATCACAAACCGTTAAAATCAGCGTAGTGGCGTATTGATCCTGGGCACAAACACGTACCCCCTTCCAACTCCTCCCAGCGGAATTTGAGGAAAACCTTTCAGAAATGACAGCTGAAAACGCATTTCAGTGTAACGTCACTCGCCGTTCACTGTGCCTGGCTGTGTAGATGTTGATGGATCGGTTCTGAAACACCTGTATCGACTTGAACCGGCGACACCTTTCAGCACCTGAAACAACTGAGCTAGCGGTTGTGTTCAGGAGGTGAATGTGGCTAAAGGTCAGGATGTCGTCACTCTCCGGCGAAGGTGCCTGGGTTAAATGTTCAGCCTTCCCTGAGGCAGGGTTTTGAGCAGTGCAAACAGCAAAGCTGTTGTACGCAGACAGGACAGCGCGCGGCAAGATCGCTGTGTGGAGTCAGCTCTACGATGTGCAGGGGGCCGAGGGACAATAAGGTCATTGTTGCACACGCAGAAGCTGACAAATGGCCCTCTGCTGCTTAGTACCTACACGAGTTCCCTGTGAATGGGGCAGACATAATAACCACGTTATGTACTAGACTGGAGGTTATTGCACTTGTGAAATCTCTGTTTGCCAACACGCCAGAAGGGAGGCTGGTTGCATCCTCTTCCTTCTCCTTGGCGCTGTACATGAGCTGAATTCAACTGCTTGTCGTTTTGGTATCCTCATGCCAGAATTCTGACTGTATTTAGCAACTACTGGCTATAAATTGATTTCCTCCTGTGGTAGTAAGTGCAAATGAATATTTGCTATTAGCCTCTATGCGCCTGTAGGGTGTAGGTTTGTGTAGATTGTGGTTAGAGAGAGTCTTGGTCTTTGAGGAGGCTGGTTGGGAAGGAATTGGAAGAAAGAGTTGTCAGCTGACAGGTAATTACTGAATTTGCCAGCGGTGTTTGGAGGATAACAGAAAATAGCACATTTCATTGATCTGTTTTTCCTCCATCTTATATAGCGTGACACTTAGGATTACATTTCTGTAATACAGATATGATATGTATTATAGAGGTAATATGTAATAATAATAAAGACTTTCAGCTGATCTTCCTAGGACAAAGGTGTTTATTCTATACGGTAAAATAATAAATCACAAGTGTGAGCTGTGTAATGCTTGGTCATATGGAAATATCTATGTATACGTTTTTAACCAATCATGGGTAAGCATTTTCCTAAAACTTGAAGTATTCTTTGCCTGAAATTTGTTTATTATTTTATCTTGATAAGCTATTAATTTAATTCAGAGCAGAAGCCATAATATTGAAAATGATTTTCCAGTCCTTATTACACAAATTAAAGTGTTAAAAGCCTTTGGCATCCAATTCTGAAAATCCAAAATGAAAAATTACTTTATAATAGAAAAACATTAAAGGATTAGGTAAAAATAAAAATAGAATACATCTTTAATAATTGCAGATAATGCTCTAGGTGACCCTGCGTGTGCAGGGGGGTTGGACTAGATGATCTCTAGAGGTCCCTTCCAACCTTAAGCATTCTGTGATATTAAATCTTTGCATAAATTTTATGTCCAGAATGAAAAGTGAGTCCTTGTTCACTCTCTGCGGCCTTTAGTAGTGTTCTGTGTTCATTTGGGTTTGGTGGCAAACTAAACACTATGATTAACTTAGGGAGTATAATTTGTTGTTTTAGTAAACCTTCGTGTCATTCTTTTTGCACATAGCATCAGGTTCTGCTTTCAGCTGCTCCAAACTCCAACATTGCTGCAAAGGGACAAAATTTTAAGTGAGTTTGCCTTTCTTTGATGCAGATTCTGTACTGACTTATTTTACCTTAAGCATTTAACTGAATAAGCTCCGTAAGTTCTTCTTGTCTGTATCGGTACCAATATGTTGAAAATATTTTCTTTGAATTTTTCTTTTTCTATGCATTACTATGCTATGAATACTTAATCCTAGAAATCTGTTACTAACTTAAATATCAGTATAACCATAAATATCCCAAGTGCTGTGACTGCAGAGATATTTTCCTCTTTTTCTGATCTCCAGGCTGGGGAAAGGGAAAGAGGAGTGCTGAAAATGCCTGTTCTGCCTTCCAAGCTTGTTGCCAGGGGTTCACAGATTTAAGAGTCTGGACCTTTAAGGATGTTTAGGCTTCCTGAGGAAGCGTTATTTATTTATTTATTTCTCCAAATAATTCACATGAAGCAAATTTATGCTTTCTAATAAAAATCATTTTTTCCAATAGTATGTTTTTCAGAAAATTGTACAGAAAAAAATAAGAATTTTATTGGATGGTGCCTTTGATGTGCAGTATGCTTCATGTGCTTTCTTCTGTAGAAATGCCTTATTTTTTCAGAAGAGCCTAGAGTAGTTTTGAAAACAGTAGTCAAGCTTACAGGCAACTCTGAATTTGTGGTTATTAAGTACATGCACATCTCTTCACAGAAAACAATTGTCATCTTCTGTAAAATGTTCCAGAAAGCATATAAACTGAAATACAAGAGAGGAATTAATATAATGGAGGAAACACATTGTTGGCAGTTCATTCTTTCTTGTCATCTTGCAGAGATATATATAAAACAGCAGGGAAGGAAAAAAAGAAGAAAAGAAAAGGAAAAAAAATAAGAATAAAAGGAAAAGTATTCAGAAGAACTGAATCTTTTTTTTTTTTTTAACTACCCTGTGTTTGATTGCAGAGGTTTCTTAATTTTTATATTTTTTAAACTCGACATTTTTAAATAAGATGTGATTTTAAAAAAATGAATTGTAAATGTAGCTGACAGACAACTGGTACTGCTTGCTTTTTGCAAGCTTTCCACTTATGTTCTTCTCCTACCTTTTAAGTGTGTATTTTATAATGATTTTATAATGATTTCACTAGTCTTACAATAGATGTGTAATTTAATAATAGCATCTTGGGTGTGAGAAGGGAGGATGGTTTTCAAAATAAGCTTTATTGACTTTTGTAGAGTGGTATTTTCACTTTGATATGGAGAACATCGCTCTGGCTACAAGAATAAAAGCACTGGTTCAAACTGGAGAGAGCAAATTGTAGAGTGCGGAGCCTGGAGATGTGTGATTTTTGATGGACTTCGGCCAATGGCAATTGCATGAGGGCAGCAATCTGGGGCGTGACTTGGGTATCAGTTTTGCTACACATTTGAACTACTTCTGTTTTTTTTTTTTTTTTTTTTAATTCTTGGATTTTTTCCAAATGTAACAAAAACAAGCAATTCATACTCTCTGCAGCATTCACTGCCAGTAATTATGAGGCATGTATCTGAATTGAAAGACTGATTTTATTTATTTATTTATTTTTCTTCCTCCCTAAAGAGGATTCACTCCAGGATTTCCCCTGGAAAGGGAAGGGAAATGTCCTTCATGCTTTGGATGCGGTATTGACAATCTGTGTTCGCTGAAAAAGCGTCTTCCTGCAGGCAGCAAATATTAGTTTTAAACTGCACAGAGATTAGGGTCTCTATAAAAGTGAGAGGCTATCACTTTTGTATGCAAATACTTGCTTTCGTTTCATGACCACAAATAACAACTTAATTCTTGTTTTTTTTTTTTTTTTCCAGAAGGTAGTTCTGCTGTCTAAGCTGAGATGATAATTTATATACTTTTTGAAATTACAAGATTTAACTTTTTTAATTAAATTGCAGGATTTTAATTATAGAAAAAAATGTTAAAGGCAATAGAATGTAAAATTCTTATATTTTCTCTAACTTCAAACTTTGGAAAAGATGTTCCAGCCTTTGTCATACTGCTGTTATCTCTATGATACTAATTGTTTGGGGAAGTTTAAACCCATAGCTGTGTAAATAATAACATGCAGAGGCAAAAGAACCTATGCATTGCAATAGCTTGCAATAAAAAAGTTGTGAAATGGAGACAGAGCTCCTTTGCTAGCTACCATAACCTAGGCTGTTGTAATGTCTGCGTTCCTGCTGTGTTTCTTAATTACAGACTAGTGCAATGATTTTCTATTTCTCCACATCACTCTCTTTCCTATATTGCCCTCCTGTGATGAGGATAGGGAGGAATGTGCAAAGTCTTGCATCTGGGAGAGGAATAACCCTTTGCATCAGTCAGTCCAGGCTGGTGGCCCACGAGCTGGATAGAAGGACCTGAGAGCCCTGGTGAATAAATTCACCATGAGCCAGCAATGTACCCTCGTGGCCAAGAAGGCCAGTGGTATCCTGGGGGGCATTAGGCAGAGTGTTGCCCGCAGGTCAAGGAAGCGGATCCTTTCCTTTTACTCAGCCCTGGTGAGGCCCCATCTGAACTATGTGCAGTCCTGGACCACCCAGCGCCAGAGAAATACGGGGCTACTGTAGGGAGTCCAGCGCAGGGCCTCCAAGGTGTTTGAGGGACTGGAGTATCTGTCATACAAGGAGCGCCTGAGAGAGCTGGGACTACTCAGCCTGGCAGGTAAAAGGCTCATCTTGTATAAATTTCTCTTGGTAGGGTGCCAAGTGTACTGGGCCAGGCTCTGGCAAGATGAGAGGCAAGGGACACAAACTAAAACACAGCAAATTCCACTTCGGTGCCCTTCTTTGATGTGAGAGTGGTTCAACACTGGAAGGGGCTGCATACAGAATTTTTGGAATCTCCATCCTTGGAGATATTCAAAACGCTGCTGGATGTGGCCTAGGCAACCTGCTGCAGGTGACACTGCTTGAGCAGATGGGTCGGACCATCTCCAGATGATCTCCAGAGATGTCTTTTAACCTCAGCTGTTTGGCAATTCTGTGCTGGAATTCTAGTAGAATGGCATCCAGATACTGGAAGGTTGAAGGCTAAATGTGTATTTTAACAGATTTTAAGAAGGAAGTGGCTGCTGTAAGGCCCAATGACAGGAGAAATTGTATGCAGGTGTGCAGTGCTGTGAAGACCCCTGAGCAGTCAGCTCCTCAGCACTAGGGACAGCGGGCGGAGAAGTACAGATGTGCAAAGAGGCAGTGATGTTATGTAGTGTATTCT
>JAYECN010482102.1:0-16493 GCA_035222435.1 Microcambeva ribeirae
CCCAGTCCTCCTCAACCCGGGGCAGGTCTTCCTCTCTCCAGGCTTCCTCTCTTGTCCCTAGGGCGTGGGACTCTAAATTCCATTTGCCAACCTCTTTGGCCCTCAGGTGCTTTTCAGCAGGATCACTACTCAGCCACTTACCTCATAGTTTTTTCTGATGCCTGTAGTTATTCTAGGTAAAATGCACAAATTTGCCCATGTCCTTACTGCAATTAGTAAGTCCTTTTATTGGCCCAGTCCTCAAGTTTATCAAGGACTCTCATGATTTCAGTTCTACTGTTCAGACCATCAACTTCTACATCCTCTGAATCACCAATATCCACAAATTTCTATTTTATCTCATCACTGATGAAGATGCTGAATCACATTGACCCTGGGGATACTCTGCTTGCTAGCTGCCTATCGGATGTCAAACCACCAATTATTGATTTGACAGTAACTTTGATTTGACTATAAGTCCAGCCACCCAGTCAGTTTCCAACCCATCTAACAGTGTGCTGTCCAGTTCATACCTCCTTCCAAATAAGAAGGCTGTGCGAGAAGACGTCAAAAGTCTTCAGTTTAGTGATCCTAAGTCGGATGCCATCTATTCAGAACAGATATTTCTGGGGTAAATTCTACGCATTTTACTATCAGTACTAACTCTACGTCAATTCACTATAAAGAACTAGAACAGTGGTACATATTGTTATTAGTGCTATGTTTGACTGAGAATTGTACTGAATGTCATTAAATTGATAATAGTTCTGTAAGAACAGGAAGAAACACAAAGGGAGAAGAGAGTATGAAAAAGTAGTTGATAAGCATGCCAGTCTTTCTGTTGGACTTCCAGAGGAGTTAACAAATACAGGATGGCAAACAGCTGGATGTGACTGCTTCTACTGTCAATGGCAAGGAAAAAAAAATATATTGGAATAAATTCCTCATCCAACCAGCTTGCGTCATTCATTGTCCTACCTTGCAGCTGCATTGGCCAGTGCGATCAACACACGAGCACTTCTCCAACTCGGCATCACAGCTCTGTGGGTTGGTCCCTGGCATGAAGCACTCACAGGCAACACATTGAGGGTAACTCCAGTAACCCAGCCTGCACTCCGTGCATTTTTCCCCAGAGAATTCAGGGCGGCAGAAGCAGCAGCCTGTATTTATATCACACTGAGAACTCAGGGCTCCAATTGCGCTGCAGTCACAGGCCTGAAGAGGAGGAAAACAACAAGAAAACTGCAGTCTGCCAAAAAACACCAAAACACCAAAACTAAAACAACAACCACCACCTCCCACAAAAAAAAACAGAAAGAGCAAGTAATTCTTTTAAGTGGATACTTCTTTTAAGTATCCACAATTATTTTTATAAAGTAAAGAATTTCCTCTGTCTAAACATAGCATATCCAAATTACAAGGCCAGGCATCCATCATTTTTCAACAAAGTTCAGGTAATCATACTACACCTATATCTAAACACATCATATACATATATATGTAACCAACACTTTTTGTTCTGATCATGTGTTATTTCTCATTGATAATTTAGGCAATGAACTCAAACCAACAAGCTCAAGGACATTTGGATAATTTGGAGACAAAGTAAACTAAAAATCATGATGATAACAATCCTAACCCTCTGTAAATCCTATGCAGGTCATGTTCGGATGGTTTTGATAAAACTGGAAATGCTCAAGGACATTTGGTTCCTCTGACATCTAGTGCAGGGATTATAATTTATCCAATACGTAGATGACTATTTTCTTTGTGCAAACAGGATGCGGGGATGATAGTAATTCACACGGAAAAGTATAGAGATTTACTCCTGTGGTGTACTAGGAGGTAAACCTGCTCACAGGATCAGGCTTTCCCAGTCAGGTAAGCACAGCAATAGGTGATTTGCCAGGAGGTCTAGATATTAAGGAGAGAAGTGAGTAGCAGGGAACGCTCCATGCCTCTAAAGAACAGAAGAATCCCTCCGTGCTATTGCTGTGACTGTACCGCAAAGTTAGCACAGGGCATCTACTGTCACTGGCAGTGTGACTGGAATCTCTTATGGAGAGGTTCAGTTTGCAGGAGCAAACTTGGTGACAGTTGTATAGGTTCCTACAGTAGCTAACATGGACAGCCTCACTGAAATTAAGGACACAATACTGAGAAAGAGGGGTTGAAACGTGGATTCAGTTTATAAGTGAGGCTCTTTTATGAATACTTACAGCATTTTTCCTCTGATTTGAAGAGACTATTTATAAAGAAGGCAAATTCAGAAATAAAATAGTCAAATTAAATCTTTACCACATGCAAGAGAAACTATTTAACCAATGGTTAAATGCCAGACTACTACCTAACTTCTCACAGAAAGAGCCTTATTCTACAAGATATATCAGAACAAAAAGCTTAGGAAGCAAATTGCTCACCATACACCGAAATAGCTTGGTGTGCAATATTCAAACCTAAATTACAATCAATTTTTTTTTTTTTTCCCCCCAATAAGGCAGTATTATATAATGTTCTCCTGAGTTATGACAGCCTTGGAAATCTTTTACAAAGGGAGTGCAAATGGAGTAGGAGATTCACATCTCACTTTGGGGAAATTAGCTGCAACATACTGAAAGAGAAGATGTGGGCTGATAGAACATTATTAATTTAGATGGTGCCATGGAGCTGCCATACTAATGCACTCATATAAAAGACAAACAGAGAATATATCCTGCAGCTCGAACAAAGGTCTTCAACCTCATTAGGCTGGTTTCAGAAGGCGAGAGTGTATATCAGAGCAGCACAGCAGGGGTTTCAGAAAAGGAGTTTTCCATACACACAGGAAAGAAAACATTCTTGATAATTAGTTTGCAGCCTGAGCTACATGACAAACAGCCTTTTAAGAAGGAGCACTAATGGTGTATGACTATGTTCAGACAAGGCATAGTCTTTCGGAGTAATTGCAGCTGTACTATAAATCTCATCACCAATGAGAATGGCAGAGAAGAGAAGGTATTTGAACTTGGCACAATATTCACTGTTTCTAATTCTCAGCTTTAACTGAATAGCGCTCACCTTAGCTCAGAGTTGACTTTATTGACAATTTCCATGGCCTCTGACATGCTACCATTTTTTTCCTATCTCTTCTTTCTCTGCTTCCCTTCCTACTCTTTATTAACTGTATGTCAAACACTGGAATAAGAGGGCTTTAAATGGTAATGAGAAGGTTTATTCCCCCTTTAAATAGGAGCATAGGAAGAAAGTGCATTTAAGTTAAGATTGCGGTTTCTTTTCTTTCTTTGTTGTCTTTTAAACACAAGTCAAAACCCTTCAGAAATAAAATTCCAGCACAAATTCCCACAGTTACCAAAACCAGGGCCAAACTAAATTTGTTCTGCAAAAGCACTGCCAACTACCTGTAACATAACATCTCAACATTACATAATATTGTGGTAATCAACTCAATCACACTAAACAAAGCCATAATAACCATAATTAAAAGAAACAGACTCAAGCAGGACTTGGAACCAACTATTTGGTGTTATGAACAGACTGCATACCTGAAACAGAAAATCTCACAGACTGCCAACACTTAAACCACAGCCTGACTGATACCAAAGCTCATGATGCAGAGACCACGATTTACAAACATAAAATTGTGTTCCTGCTACAAACTACTGCACATATCCCACAGGAATGAGGTGACACAACACTGAGGGAAGGGAGATCCACTCACCTTGCAACCGCTGACGATGTCATGGCCCCAGTAATTGGGTGCACATTTGTCACACATCTCCCCAACAGTATTGGGAGGGCAGATACAGCGGCCGCTGACTGGATCGCAATTATTTCCAAAACGGGAACATTCACAGGCTTGATGGGAGAAAAAGAAACAGAACAGACTAAAAATTACCCCTTTATGTGACAGGAAAACACTCTTAGGATCAGAGGCCTTACTATACTATGAATTCCCAGTTATCAGAGGGCGTAGTGGGGCACCAAAAGTAAGACAAACCCAGGGGAACCCAAACCAGGAGCAATGCCACTCGGGTTAACTGATTTGGAAGAAACTACGACGACAGCAGAATGGGCAAAGGAAAGGCAGCAATGGCAGAAAGTCAAAGGCTTTTGAGATGGGGCTCTCACATGACATAACTGCCTGAGCACAGATATTTAGTTTCTGGGCCCAAAGTGGCTCAGGTAAGAAGCAACCTGAGTGCCCCTGACCTCTCTACATGGGCACCCTGCAGCTTCTAAAGCCTGTCCCATCAGTCTGAGCTGACTTGCCAAAATTTTTGCTGCTGCAAGCACAGACTTTCCCTAAGGGAAAGGAAGGGACAAAATAATAAAAAGGTATTTTGATCTCTTCTAATTGTATTCTTTTTTTTTTCTCCAGCATACATGCTTCTGCCTCCTATTCTCCCTACCACCACCGCCAGTAAAGCACTTTATTTTTTATTTTTTTTTTTTTTGACTGTCTTAATCTTTGGGGTTTTAGAAACACTCTTTAGTTTGAATCATTTTTTTTCCCCACAGTTAACTTAAGGAAGAGAGATCAAGCATTCTTTTTCTAACCACAATGAGCGTACTACACCTCAAAAGGAGCCTGTATGCAGGAAACTGGAATTCTTTACAAACCTTATTCCAGTAAAGCTATGCTAGATAAAAAAGGTCTAATATTTTATTCTATACTTAACTGTCACTATGGTATTTATTTTTTGTGTACTTTTTCCTAAAATGATTTGATATATTTTTATTAAATTTCTGATTGTCTCTGTTTCATAATATATTTTTCTTTTAAAGGAATACAAAAAAGCCTAGTAAAAATAAATGGGGAAAAAATAGCATTTAAAACAAATGCTCTCCATCTGTTGTCTTTACTCTGAAATTTCTAGAAAACTGAATTTTCTAAACACATTAAGCTGTTGAGGTTATGCAAAATATTTGATGACCATAGGCAGAAATATTTCTGCTTAAAAGATAGTTTGGATTTACACGACTTTCCAATTTCAGCACTGTTCCTTAAACTCTGTCTTTTCACGTTTGCCAAGAGAGCAGCTAAAATTTTAATGTCAAATCTTGTTAACTGCCCTCTTATTTCCCTTCCTCAACTATATGAAATGAACAACATTTTGTAATATTGTACAGCGGTGAGGCGTTTTTCAGCTATGAAATGTTAGAGACTAATCAGGAATATCATATATAGTATTTTTTTTCTCTCTACATGCATTAAGAGCTTTACGGCTGCAGATACCATTTGCGTTTTATTTCAAGCTCTCTCAGCAGTGACCCTGAGAACCAACTTCTCCCTCTTCCAAGCTGCCAATGTGTTTTGAACTCTGCAACGTGGCAAACGTTTTCTTAGCCTCTCCTTCCCGTGGGAGATTACACCATAGACTAGTGTTTTCAGATTCAGCCTGGCTCAAAGTTTAACAACAGTATGAGTAAAAATCTTTGCTGCACAGGAATGGATGCTCCTTCCATTAATAAATAAATAAATAAATAAAACACCGAACTACTTCGAAGAGGAACAAAATAGTCAGGATGGCGATTTTTGTTCCTGGAAAGAATATTCACTACAGCTTCTGCCTGAAGAATAACAGCAGCAGTAAGCCTGGTGCTGCAGCACTTTGTCATCAGCATAGAATGATTCAGGGCCATGGCCTCGCTGCTGTTCCAGCAGCACCAGACAGTTATCCATGTCTCCTGCAAACAGATCCAAATGAGTCTTTGAGATGTGTGTGTGTGTGTGTGTGTATGGGGGGGGGCAATAAAGAAGTTATATTAGCAAAGATGGATATTTCTTTGCAAATCTGTGAAGACACCTGTAGATTGGATTCTTTTTTCCCCCCCTTTTTTATTTTTATTTATTTATTTATTTATTTAATCTTGCAATCTGCACTACTTTAAAGGACAGAAAACATTCATTTTGGTGTTTCACCTAATGTTAAAGAGAATAAAAAAACCATAAAGGACTGTCTGGAAAAAAAAATTGCCGATTGCATTTCAGCATCTGGAAGAGGATACTTTTCAACTATACAAGGGACATGAAGGCTTTTATCTAAGTATCTTATTGTACACAAACTGTATACAAGTAAGCAAGCTCCTAGATATTGTAGATATACAAGTAAGCAAGCTCCTAAATATCTACTGTGTAGATATTTAATGAAAAAGGATGATCCATGTAAGGATAGTGGAAAGGTTTGGAATAAGAATAGAAACAAAGGGATTTTTTTTTTTTTTTCCACTCATCCTCTTAAGATGATGTGATTTGGCAGGCACCCTAATCAGGCTTCGACAATACTCTCATATAGCAACATTATACGAACTTCTTCAGCAGAAAGTACACAGAGAGAAGGACACTCCTGTTCCTTCTAAACATAGCTATCCATGCTAGATTAGCTATAAATTGATCTTAAAATAGTAGGAATATCTTGAGTGTTCTGTGCTCGTAAAGCACCCGTTTTGCCAACTGACGGATTAGCAGGACTGCCAATGAATATGCTGCCTTGTCACACAGGTTTGCAGGGCAAGGCATGAAGAGGCAAATTAAAAGCTTGGTGGCAGAACAATAATAAACACCACTGTTTGGCCAGTAAGCATTTACATACGAGTACAGCCTCCTTCTTCAAAGTTGTAAAATCCATGGGCACAGCGGTCACACTTCTTTCCTGTCACTCCAGGCTGACAATAGCACTGTCCGTCTCCATCACAGTCGAAGGACTTGGAACCAAAAGAATTGCAATTGCAGGGAACACATCCCCTTGAAGACTGCAAGCCAAACGTTTCAGGCTGCCACAGAGAGAGGAAGAACAATCAGTACATCGAATGATTACCAGGAGAAAAGAGGAAAAGTTGGGAGCAAGGTGGTTCTTTCCTCATCTGTATGGAAATATTGCTCTTAGTAGTTTGAGCTATAGGGGGCAAAATTGAGGTGAAGGCACTTAATACCTCACACAGCTGAACAGGGATAAAGATTTCAGAATATTACCTATTGCTACAATTAATTTACTATAGGCAACCTGTGATCCAGGCATATGCTTTTAGGTTTTTACCTGATACAAATCAATGCAGACTTGTTAATGTTAGGGGGAGTTGCACTTAGATTTTACGAGGATTATTCCAAAGTGGAACCTCTAACTTCTCATGTAGGTGAAATCCCAGAGATTTCAGCAGGTTTGCATGTAAGAGTCCTGAAATCTCATTTCTGAGATAAATATTGAGGTTCCATCTTCCCACAGAGAATCCACCGATGAGAATCAGAATACAGGATGAAACTCATGGTCAGAATTTGGCCATTATAATCATATGAAACTAGGCAAATGCTTAATTATACATATGGTAAGATATCAGTCAGATTTTCATTTCCAAATTCCATAATGAAATGTTTTACCAGTTACGTACTTCAGCATGATAAAATAAACAGGGAAAGAAATACTCGAATTAATGTAATCAAATCCACAGTTCAATTATAAATACAGACCATCTCCAAAGACTACTTGTCTACAAGAAAGAAAGAAAAAAAGAAAAAAAAAAAACTCCAAACAGGCGTTCAGATTAATACAGTGAAGAAACCAACACACAGCATGCTGCTCAGCTCCCAGTAAAGAGTTTGATAGAATCAAATAAATTTTGTTTGTAAGGGTGAAAAACAGAAAAACAGTCTGATACAGTGGCACTGCACACGGTGTGAAGGGAGAATGGATCACTCGCATGCTGAGCTGGCTTCTGTGATGAGCTCTGCATGGTGAAAGGCATTCAGATCAGTCACACAACCCCCTGAGATGAACCCCCAAGATGAGTCCTCAGTGAAGTCTATTTATGTACAGGAACTGCAAGAATCATTTCTATTGAAGATATGGATACCCTGGATGACAACAAGGAAATACAATGAATTTTATTAGTATGGATATTTTCTTGCATCCCTGTAACATGCTTGTGTAATATATTCTTGCATCCCCTCTGTGGCTGTGTGATATATGTTAATTAGGTGGAAGCTCACACTCTTAAAAGGAACCAGGAAGGCACCAGTCCTGAAAGTTGATTTTGGAAGACAAAACACTGCCAGGCATTTTTCAAACAGGGCGAGATTAAGTGTGGAGGTTTCATTTTGTTTTGTTTTGCTTTGTTTTTATGGGGGGGAGGGCACAGTCCTTAAATATCGTTCCGTAAGGAGTAGTTGAGTCATAATTACCTGCTTTAGGAAATAAGCTGCTTAATTGGTATATGAAAAAAGAATGAATTCCTCCGTCATGTGAGGAATTAATTACATTCAAATAATGGGAACTTGGTCAAAAATCAAAAAAGTGGCTCAAAAAAATGGCTACATTCATTACAGAGAACTCTTAAGATGTGTCGTCTTTGATATTTCACGACTAAATCTCAGCACTCGGCCTCTGCACCTGGTCCCCCTCACAAACTCCTTAAACTTTTGGTCCTTGAACAAGCAGAGGATGTAGGAAGCCTGCTGAGAGCCATGGTGATTCCCATGGACACGAGCGACTTCACTAAGTGCGCCGCTGATTGCGCTGCTTTGGTTTTATCCTCGTTATGGGCCTGCTGGCCTCCGTTATTTGCACTCCTGCCAAAGCCAAAGAATGGCAAGGCATCCTAAAAGGCCGCCTGCCTTTTGAATCCGTGTGTTTGTATATTGTAGCACATTTAATAAAATAAATAAATAAATAAATAAATAAAAGGCAGGAGCTGCAAACACCAACAAATACAAGATTCCAGCCCATGCAACACACGTTTTTGCTGATTACCGGAGTAGCAGGCCGGTAAGCACCCCGCGGGCACCCGCTGGCACTGCTGCTGGAGCCCCATCTCCGCGGGGGCACCCGGAGCTGCTGGCTGCTCCGTGCGGTTCCTTTCCGTTTGGGCACCTGCCTGCGGATTTCGCAGCGCTTGCCCGTGAATCTGGACTTGCAGCTACATCTTCCTGATGCGTCACAGTGCAGTGACACGGATCCTAAGGCACTGCAGCCACAGGGTACACAGAAGGGCCTTGTTGGGGCCCAGAAGAAGCTGGGCTTTAAAAATGAAAGGTAGAAGGTAAAGATAAGGACAGCACATTAAATAGAAGGCAGGAATAAAGGATAGTGGTAAACAAAGAATAGCGCTGTAGTATGCCAGCACTGTAGTAAAACGCTTGACGTATTTTCTGCATACATTATACAGTCCAGGGCAAATTCCATTGATACCAATGGCTTTTCTTTGAAAGGAATCATTGAATACTGTTGAAAATAGACTGTTCTCCCCCAGCAAACCGCTCCAGAAAGTATGTGGCTTTAAGGGCGAAAATAATTCTAGTGATTTCTGTAAAATCATTCATGTGCTTTAAATTACACAGGCACTGAGGGATTTTGAGGACACAGGCCCAAGAGTCCTCACTCTGAAACAGAAACTTGCAGTCTTCCATATCATACCCCTTGGCAGCCCAAGAAAGCTCTCTGAGAAAGTTCATGAAACACACCATTTTTTTGCAGATTATATGAGAGCAAAACAACATCAAGTCAAAAGGAGAGCCTATTAAAAATAAAAAGAGAGAGAGAGAGAGAGAGAGGGAGGGAGAGAGAGAGAGAAGAAAGTCCAAGGCAGCAAAGTACAACTTTCCTAGTGGAAGCAAATTAGCATTCTGCTTTTTCAAAAATCAGATACTACCACCTATTCTGCAGCAATCTTCATGCAAAGATTTTTCTTCAGAACTATAATAGTTTTAACCATTTATTTACCTCAAATATTCAAAATATAAAGTGCATATACTATAAAAAAAAGCAGTTATACATATAGTGAGGATTAAAATATCTTTCCATTGTATGTGAAAGCAGTTTTCATTTTGTTCTGTTTTGTTCTAGAAAAACCTTTGAAAAATGTTTTTAAAAACATTTCACATCCATTTCATCTTTCTCCCTGTACACAAGAACAATTCATATCTGTTCCACGTGAAAAATGATAACCACCACCACAATAACAAAAAACTGTCCAAACCCAGACTGTATTTAGTTATGTCAAGCAGGGAAGAAACTGGAAACGGAACAGCATTTCTCATGGCCCACCTTGCACGTGTCGCAGCGGCGCCCCGTCACGTTGGCCTTGCACGCGCACTGCCCCGTGCGAGGGTCGCAGGTCCCTGGGAAGGAGCCGTTGGGGTGGCAGTGGCAGGCTGCGGAGGAGAGGCAGCCGGGGTTAGCGCGCTTCTCCGAGACGCGGGGCCGAGCACAACACGCACGCTACCGCGGCTACCTTCAACAGCCCGACGTTTTACCACCGTTAGAAATGCAAGCGGGCAGGCCTGAGCGAAGCAGCAAGAGATTATTAAATCCTCTAGGAGGATTTATGCCTACCCGTCTACCCCAAGCCTGAGGGCAGCCAGGATGGCACTGCCAGAAGAAGGATGTGCAGCTCTGTACGGCATTTAGCTACAGCAGTTCTGCCGTAGGGTGATACTGCGGTCTTACTGCTGCACACGTGGGTCCTACTGCCATGCGGTACTCTGTCTGTGTTACTAGAGAAAGCTGCAAATCATGGCAGGCTGCGGGCCTGTGGTGTTTGTCTTGGTACCCTTGCTACAAGGGCAGGAAATTCTTCAGCCCTGTGGCACCAATAGCTCCTTCCCACGGGCAGCGCCCTGGGGTGCAGCCCCAAGAGACTCCCAAACGCCTCCAGCAGCAGCAGCATGCACAGGGGAAGCGTAACCGAGCCGACTGGTCTGAATCGTCACGTTACTCTCCTGAGGACTTAAAAACAAAAGATTTTGACTTCTAAATTCTCATAATTTTGGAGAGGAGAAGCTTCTAGGAAGGTGCTTTACCAGCCCTTATGCTCTTTGACCACAATTATTTTGGCACACAGAGATTAGAAAAATCCCTTTAGCACTCACAGTACAGAAGAGAGGGATGTGCATAGGTGTTACAGGGACTGTGACCATACAACCCCCAATTCTAACAAGAGCTGATCCTTGCAAGTCCCGTTTTTTCCAGAAGAAAAATGAATCCACATATTTATGTTTATCATTATCATATTCATCTCTATATTATACTCATCAGATATATGAACATATATATCTACCATCTCAATATCAAACATATTTCATCATTCAGTGATAAATTCATTTCTCTATCATATTCATCTCTGTATTTATCATTATTATATTCATCAATTTGTCCTGTAAATCAAGGTGCCAATCCACGTTTTTCCCTTCTTGCACTGCCCTGACTGCATATGTCTGGTCTTTTTCTCCATCTGACATCTTCACTTTAGGAAACACTTTAATAGCCCCAACAGCAAACACATGGCAATTACATCCTTGCGTATCACAAGGTAAGATTACGGCGATAGCCCATCTACATATAGGCTGCTACAAGAAAGTCTTCCTCATAACTTCATTGAGCTTGCTAGAAGTCTTTTTTTTTTTTTTTCTTTTCTTTTTTTCCTCCGGTTTTCTCCCCACTTCTGACATATTGTGCAATGGTTGTTTAATTTAAACGAAAGCAACTTTACGATGTGCCAGCCTATTTGTGGCTTTATTTCTCAAATGTTTGCAAAGACATATCATATAATGACATAACTGTAAAAATATGTGGGCTCTAATGTCAGTCTGGTAGCCCTAGCTCACAATGCTTCTTTCTGTCTTCACAGATTTTGATCTCTTTATGTTTTATTATACATTTAAAAGTCGCAAACATTTTAAAACACTTTTGTTGAAAATTAGTTTAAAAAGTGATGTCAATTACAACACTCTAACATAATTTTCCTTCTTCATCCTGTATATAGTTTTCTTTATCCACTTCCATAATAGGTATGTTCTAAAAATTACTGACATCCCAAACTGTACAGTGATGAAAATTGCATAAATATTTTGAGTAACTTTCCAATTACAATGGTCAGCAGTGAAAGAGGAGGTATATGCCTGAATACACAAAACCACAGTCCTCAAAGCAAATCAACAGTTAGTATTTTACCAGCATTTATACACATACTCAAAAAAAAAAAAATAGCCTAAAATCTTGTTCAATTTTTTTTTTTTTATCATGCATATGACACCACAAAATCCAAGAAAGAATTTCCATTGTTTTTATAAACAATTGGCTTATTCCTATTTATTTTATATATTACCTCAAATGGCATACAGTATATTCTAGGGTTAGCCAAAGAAGACTTTCCAAGTACAATACAGCAATTGGAAATAAGGCGGCAATTGGAAATAAAGGCTTTGTGTGTTTTTCTTGGCTGTGGCAGTACGTACATACAGAAGAAACACACCGTCAGGACTGTTCATCTACTAAACCGCTGCTTGATGTGATAAATTGTATTTCTCTCACCTAAAGTCTTCCCTTTCATTCACCTCTACTGGGAAAACTAGCTGTTGTTCAGATTTTAAATGGTTGCCATAATACTATACAGCCTGTCAGAAAAAATTGTTTTACTTTCTCCCAAAATGACACTGGTCAAGACCCCTTCTCATTCCCTCTCAATATTGATTTTAAATATTTATGAGTGCATATTTATAATCAATGCTTATAATCAACGTACACATTTATTCCCCTCCAAAATTCATATTTATGCACAGGCACACAGGCATGCTTGAGTACCTGCTTTAATTCATCTCATGTCATCTAGCTGTGCTATGATCAGCATAACCTGTAGCTATTTGCTGCAGGACACTGCTCTGTTTCACACTCCATCACCAAATAGCAACTTGCAAGAATCTAATCAAATAAACCTAGAACATTTGCTCAGTGCTCTTAGACTATTGTTATTATTATCAACAGATACAGCAAGAAATTCAGGGATGCTATCATCTATCAGATGCTATCAAAAGTTGTGCTGTCATTTGAAATGGTTAATGCACATGACCTCAGCACTGCGCTTTAGAAAGAGCAGGAAACATTTCAAACAATAATTTGAGAGAAAAATTCATGCTTTGCAATACTTTTGGATTTAGCTTTTTAATAAGGAACAAAATTGAAAACAACAAAGTAAAGGCATAGTCCCTCTGATATTGTAGCTGCAGGGCAAATTTCATGGAAGTCTGTGAAGGAAATAAAAAAAATCATATGCAAAAAGAAAATCCACATGAAAGAAGGAGAGAAGATGAATGCAAGGTAACTGCAAGCACAAGGATATGAATAAATTACAGGGCTCTCCTTGTCAGTGATACTAATGA
This sequence comes from Microcambeva ribeirae, assembly GCA_035222435.1. Lineage (NCBI taxonomy): Eukaryota > Metazoa > Chordata > Actinopteri > Siluriformes > Trichomycteridae > Microcambeva > Microcambeva ribeirae. Next base: position 13,127 of record JAYECN010482102.1, read on the forward strand.
CAAAAGCAAAGCCTGTAATTCTACATTAAATATGTATTTGTTTCTAATACTTTTTATTTTTAATTGTATGTTTTCTGAGCTCTCCTCATATTACATCTCTTTTCCATGCAGCTGCCTCTCCTGTGGAAGCATTCAAAGCAAGAGACATGTCAATGCCTGAAGAAGGGTGACAAGATTTTTGAAATGCCTTGCTTTTTAAAAATCACATTACACACTTAACACTCTAAAGTATACAATATGACTCACCATGAATGGTCAAGTGCAAAAACTACATGGGATTGTCCAACTTTTATCCTGCATTGTATAAAACAGTACAGAAACGGGATAAACAGGGATATGTTTTCATGGTCCTCTATGGTTTTAATCTACGTCAATGTTTCCTAGTCTCAGTGGACAAACTTGGTTATGCTTTACGTCTTTCTGGCTCCGGGAGAGTCTGCAGTGGTCCGGTAGAACACAGTATTCTCACTGTGAAACTGCAGCCTGCTAACGGACCAAATCTGGGGAATGGACACAGTGGTTCAGACTTTCATGCCTGCAACATATGCTGCAAAAGCGTTCCCTGTGTTCCTACACACAGCAAAGACAGCCATCTCCTTACATTTTATCCTCATATAACACACCTTTGCACCCGATGGAACTGCTCCGAGTTTATTACAATGAAAGAGGAGGATTAAGGCCTAGTGGTAGGGAAATAACTCACATTACTCTTTCAGAGCAGTCAATAAGCTGTTGTACCCCATCCTCACAATGGAGTGGGATGATACACAAATGTTTTTAATTTAAAACCCACTGGATCTGGCTAATAGCTGAATTATGATTTATGCCAGCGAGAATAGAGTGACAGCTACTATCTCCTACAGAAGGAAGGAATCTACTGCTCCATACTAGGAGCAGCTCCTGCCTCCACTGAATCTTCCACGTGCTCTCAATGATTTCACGAATCGTGGTGGGGAAGGCTGGAGCTGGGGCTCGTACTTCAGCTCCGCGTCACCACCCAGCCGAGCAGCGCCAGCGCGCTGCAGCGCCAGGCTTCCTCCTCCACCGCACCCTAGGGAGCTCAGCGGGAGCTGCTGGCCTCTGCTTCACTGCATCTTGCCCTGGCAGAGGCAGGAGGTCCCAGCTAAGCTCCTGTGGCGGGGAGGAGGTCCCAAGCACTGCTAAGTTTGGACCCCTACGGTCACTGAAATATCACTCCCTCCTCCTTTCAGCACCAGTCCTACTAGTAAATGGATATTTTCTCTTTGGTGTATAGCATTTTAATGTATCATTTTTATTTGTATTTATTTTTGTGGATCTGACGTTTAGTATAACCTCTTGCATCCACTCAGTGTTCTGCTTTCCAGGTTTTCTGCATGTCTGCTTCATTACTGCTTCGGCTACAGCAGGAAGGTTTTTTAAAATAGGCTTTCCTTTCTATTTTCTTTGAAATCTCCCTTTCCAGATATAGATGCAAGTAGAACACTCTTATTATTCAAGGTGTAAGTATACCATATCATCCTCCTGCTCACACGTACAGAGGCACATTCTTCCTCTCAGGAACATTGATATAGAATAGATCAATTCTGTCAGGAGCAGTAAAAGTTCATGACTTACGTTGACAGTTTCTTGCATCAAGAGCATCTCCAAAATATCCATCAGCACACCTCTCACAATATTGGCCTGTTGTACCTGGCTTACATATCAGGCAAGCTCCAGACAAGCTGTCACAGCTGCCAGGAACGGAGAAGTCAAGGTTGTCATTACACTGGCATGGCTGGCATGATCCCCCTGGTATTAAAGGTTGTCCAAAATAGCCTTCTGCACACCTAAGGTAAAAGACACCATCATTTAGGATCCTTAAACAATCCTCTTATGAACAATATTTACTTTTGTTGTCTCACTAATAACTAAAAATCTTCTTTCAAGGGTTTCTTGACTTTTTTTCCTCTCTGCCTCCGTCTCCTTTTTAACACTGTAGATACAGTACCAGCTGAAATCCTGCCAGTTCTGCCAGTAATTAGATTTCAGTTGGAGAAAAAACCTTGTCAGTGGCACTGAAGACGAGACAACGCATAATAAGAAATCTGTCTATTGGCACCCTAGAGGAATTCATGTCCATGTTAGGCTTTGTATTTCAGCACATCACGTGTAGATGTTCTTCCGCACTCATTTACCAGGAAGCTTGACGATTTTCTCCCTCCACCTTAAAGATTTGTTTGGTTTAGAAAAATAAGTTCAGAAAATAATATAGATATAAATTTGTTTGTTTTCCTAATAAGATCTTCCCCAGACCTACACTGCTCTGATCTGCTGCGCGGTCAGAAATGTTTAGTGGGTATCTTATTTCTCTGAGTATGCAGATAATGAAAAGATCGCTTATTTTCATAGGAATCCTGTTGGTGAATACTATACCTTCACATAGCAAATTTTAAACAGAGATGTTTAAAAAAAAAAAATCACCTTATTTACTCCCCTTTTCACCACCAATTTTCTTTGAGGCCCACAGTAAAACAGGTTAGTGAATCTGGCTTAACATTGGTGTGTATTTTAAAAGCAAGTTTCTACTAGTTTCACAGCCTAATCCCTATTTATATTCTGGTCTGCTTTCTCTTTCCATTAAATTTGCTCACACTTCACAGTAAGACCAACTTGTAAAGAGTGAAGAAAAAGAAGAAAAATACCCCAGTTGCAGCCAATGCAGTTATTCACGTAATTGCAGATGAATTCTTAACTAGTATAAAGAATAAAACAAAACAAAAACAGAAAGCACATAAAACCGCATAGCAAAAATTAATGTTTCCTACTATTTCCAGGTCAGTTCAAATACAGCTCTAATGCACATAGGTGTCCTCTCTCCTTTGTAGGAGTGCTGGATGGTATAGATTAGCAAAGATATTAGGCAGCATCCCAATACAGAAAAACAGAGTCCCACTGTACTTTTAATTGTGCTGCTTGAAGAAAACCTTTATTCTCATCAAATTAACCCTTTTCCTTAAACCTAGGATATCTCATGAAGCTGCGAATCAGATCTTAAAAGGAAACAGCCAAAACATTTTAATAGCAAAAATTACATAAATGATGGATGACTGAGACTAGGGGGAAAATTATAGCTAGATCCAATCAAGCAGTGTTTTTTTGGTAGGATATTACACAAACAGAATATATATTTTTTTCCATTCACTAAAAATGCACACTGAAGATGACATTCATACAAATTGTCCTTTGTTTTGGATGCTTGTAAGGACTCAACAACATGAATAAAATTTGCACAGTCTAGTCCACTGTGCTTTATTCCTTTCGCACAGCCATCTCACACAATTATTTTCTCATAACAACAATACATCAAAACCTTGTCAATGATCATTAGAATAATTTGTGTATTTTA